>BQNB010075429.1:12500-31468 GCA_026074375.1 Tanacetum coccineum
TAAAGAATTCTTCTTTTGCATTTAAGTCCTTTTGTTTCATTCTTTTATTCATTTTGTCTCATCAAATCAAGAATCCCAACACAAGTCGCCTGCTAGTCTCCTTAGCAATGGCAAGTTGATCACCTATATAATGATGACTTAGATACCACTAAAAATGAAAAACATAATGATTATTCCATAATCAGTAAATATGATGATTACCACTATATAGTTGATCAAGATTCTTGGTGGTTAGCAAGAACCAAAAGAAAAGTAAAAATCTCATCAACCATACAAAAATTGTAATTAGTTTAACATTTTTAGAAGAACCACAATGATCCCTGCCCTCAAAGCTCACCCTTTGTTTCCTTGTCTGATTTTAGTTCCGACCTCAGTGTTTCTGATTATTTTTTTAATCAGTATTATGGTGCTGCTATTTTTTAATCCCATTTAGTGAACTGGTTATTTTTTTAAATAAAAGACAGTGTTTCTGGGCCATCATAACCAAACTTGTACTAATAGTGACCCATTTTGACAAATCACCAAACTAGCCCACGGCTCGCCCATCTTAACACCTATAACTATTAAATATTATTAGTAGCATAGTGCACACAAACTATACCTTGATAAACTCTTGCTCCGGCTACGACTGCTGCTTCTGCTCGGACTCCTGCATTTGCTTGGACTTTATTTTTTGGGAAATTGATAACGCCTTAATTATACATGTTTTTGGCGGCGTTATTCAAAAGCGTAAATTTTGGTAAAAATGGTTCGGGACTCGTTTGAGCGACTTAACGGATGATTCAAAATACGAAACTTGCGTCATTGTTTTCTAAATAATTTTTCCAACAAAAATGAGTATTCATTTGATAGTATTTCATAAATATTTTTATAACATTTATAAAAATATTTGTTATTTATTTGGTAAACCCGGTTATGTCTGGTCCGAAAGTAAAAATAAAAACAAATTTTTAACCCGTATATTTGCGTTATCAACAAACGTTACTGAATAAAATGATGACTAATTTATTAAATATTTTTATTTAATAAAAAGTGTTAATTAAATACAATTTAATTATTTTCTTGTTACTAAAATCTTGCGAGGGCATTTCAGTCACTTTCTAACTGTTTTCGGGTCTCGGTCAAAACTAAAAAGTTGTCAGGAATGTCGTTTTACATCAAATTGTTTTAGAGTCCGAATCGTGAAAATGTGATTTAGTGGCTCGTTTTTGATAAATTAACTTAGGAATAACATATATCTCTTTTAAATATGTTCAGAAAAATTACTTGTTACGCGGTAATCGCTTTTATGTGACAATAAAAGATCAAAAGTCAAAAAGTCAAATCGGACCTGAAAAGTCAAAGGTTAAAATAGTTCTTTAAAATTCCGAAAATTACCGGATGTTACAAAGTGTACTTTTCTTATGAACTTATTAGCCATAAGAGGCTAAATCTCTCATGACTGCTCGGTGAAGTTACGATAATGAATAAGTGTTTGGTATGATCTTGATCGCTTTAATCTTAAGCTTATGTTGCAAACCTATTATATCTTATCTTATCTATTTTTGCTTATCAACTTAGATTATATAATCATATCGGTATAGGTCGAAAGACCCGTTATGATCTATGTGGTTTTAAAGATTTGTCTATGGTCTTTAACGTTTGTGCCGAGAAATCCACTTTCATAAATTGATAAACAAAATAAGCTTTGATATAATAATAACTGGATTATTTGAGTGACACATTTGGTCTAGTTAACTAAATATAAGTCTTAAGTTAACCATGTTAGTTTGTGAAAACGTTTTCTGACGAGAAATCATTTTTATAAATTAAAGTCCCATATTCAAGGTCAAATCATTTCCAACACTTATAAGTTATTTTCAACTATCCGAGTAGTCATACTTTTTATCATTGGTAAAACTAAAGTTATTTTCAAAATTGTTAAAGTCTATTTTCTTTCTGGTTATTTGAACACTACTCTAATCCCTGTGGACGACCTGGTCTTACCTAAAAAGATTATACTACATACGTGGGTTATACTTTTACCCGTGTGTTTCCATATAATTATCCGGTATTTTCAGTCTTATAAATTTAAAGCTTTTGAAACACATCAAAGTTTTTGGCGCCGTTGCCGGGGATTTCTTAGCTGTTCTGTAGTCAAACTCTGGAGAATTACTTTAACCCCCCCTCTTTTTCAAAAATCGCCGTACAGTTTTCTGGCAAACTGACCCAAACAATTTCTCTCTTGGATGCATACACGTGCTTCCAATTCTGAACTTGTTGAACCGTTACCTGAACCTGAACGTACTCTGAATCGAAGACTTCGTCGACAAAACAGAAGAGTTCCATACGATCAAAGAAATAATCCACCACAACACCCGAGAATTGTCTACCCGCCAGTTCTTAACATCAACTACTTCCGTCACTTTCTTGATATTCTTCGAAATTACGATCCAATGGACGATGAACCAATGTGGGCTGCTGACCATGTTGTCGCTCTGACTCCTGGTTCCGCAATCACTATTCCTGAAACTGCTAACGAATTTGCTATCAAAGGTAACCACTTGACTCTTGTCAAAGGAAACCAATTCGATGGTAGAACCAAAACCGATCCTCATAAACATATTCATGAATTCCTCGAAATCTGCGATATGTTTAAATACAGAGATACTGAGAATGAAGCCGTCCGCCTAATGATGTTTCCCCTATCACTCACTGGAGAAGCAAAAACATGGCTGGACGAACTCAACGAAGGAACTATCAAAACATGGGATGAACTTCGAACCGCTTTCATTAGCCGTTTCTTTCCCCCAGCTCTTTTCGACCGACTCCTCGGAGAAATCCGAGCTTTCTCTCAACATGAAAACGAATCTCTAACCGATGCTTGGCTTCGTATGAAGGAAATGCTCTAAAACTGCCATGGTCACAATCTGTCCAAGGGCAATATAATTAAAATCTTTTATCACGGTCTCAGCGAAGTAACCCAAGAAGTTCTAAATGTCGCAGCTGGTGGTATTTTCCTCTATAAAACACCAAATCAAGCTTATCAGCTTCTCAAAGATAAAGTCTTACTCAAACTCGATTGGGCTAAAAATCAAAAAACCAAATCATCTCTTAAGAAAACTGTTGCTTTCGCCGATGAAGGTAGCAACAATACTGATACTGACAAAATTATGGCCCGAATGGATGCCATGACTATAAAAATGGATGCTCAGTACAAAGAACTCCAATCTCGTGCTAAACAACCAACATCCGATCTTGACGATGATGACATACCTATGTCCCGTGAAGAAGAAGCAAAATTCATGGAAACTTTCCGTAAGACTCGTTTTTATAATGATTACTGCGACCGAGACTCGAATCACGATAATTGGCGTTCAAGCAGACGGAATGATTATAATCGAGACAACTACCGATCCAATACCAATGATAAACCATACAATCTTCAAAAATAGTTCAACGATTTCATGAAATCTCAGCAATCAACCAATGCTTTTGTCAAGAAAGCATTCCAAGGACCTCAAAAACACAACTCGAAACAGTAGCCAAAAATCATCAAGCTTCAATCCAAAATCTTGAGACTAAGTTGACAGACTTGCTGACAAGCAATCTTCGACCTTCTGGATCTCTTCCAAGCAACACTCAACCAATCCCACGAGGTAGCAATTATAAAGCTTACCAACCGCCACAAGCTCGTAACGAGCATGTGAATGCCGTATTCACAAGAAGTGGTAAATCCTACAATCCACCAGAAAACCCAAATGAAGAACAAAACAAAACCAAAAACCCTATCAACTTCGATAGCGATGATGAAGACGATGAACCTACACCACAACCAAAGATTCAAACCCAGAAACCAACCAAAGAAACTATGTTACCCAAACCATACAAACCAAAAATCCCATATCCTCAACGTCTAAGAAAAGAAAAAATGGAAGCCCAATACGGAAAATTCCTCGACATGATTTTGAGCCTCCAATCAATATCCTCTGTCGACGTCTTAGCTGGAATGCCTAACTATGGAAAATTTTCTCAAAGAACTCATAAGCAACAAGCATAAAATCGAACATATTTCTGCCGCTTTCCTTAGCGACGAAAGTTCAGCGATGATCCAGAATAAAGTTCCACCAAAACTTGGAGACCCCGGAAGTTTCCTTATTCCATAGATTTTCAACAAAACTTTTCTAGTAATCTTGCCGATCATGGTGCTAGCATAACCTTATACTTTATATGCAAAACTATCTCTCAAACGTACTTAAGAACCTACCAAAAATACATGAATTAGCCGACAGATCATTCCAATGCCCTGTTGGAATAGCTGAAAATATGCTCGTTGAGGTTGGTAAATTCACCTTTCCTGCCGATTTCTTTATTCTCGAAATGGAAGAAGACAGTAAAGTTCCCCTCATCTTAGGGCGACCCTTTCTTCACACTGCTGATGCAGTTATTCGAGTTAAACAGAAACAACTCAATCTTGGAGTTAGAACTGAACGAATGATCTTCAATATCGATTCTGCAATGAAACACTCTTACTCAAACGATGATACCTGTTTTAGTATCGATGTTATCGATGAAATTTTAGAAGAAGATTTCGACCTCTTCTAGATGAAGGAAGTAAAATCCTCCATCCTTAAAAGAACCCTTCTCGAAGAAGAAAGCTTTGCCTGAATTCATGAATCATGCAATGACTGCCGATGAAAACTCTACTCGCGAATCCGATACCGAAGAACCACCATTTGAAAAAATCACCATAAACACATATTATAAAATCATACATCCCTTGAAGAACTCCTATGAGATCTGAACTCAAACCTCTTCCTGATATTTAAAATATGTATCTAGAAAGAACCATCCTATTCTCGCATTAATATAACATCTTCAAATATCTGCTCAAACCAAAGGCAAACTTTATCCGTCCTTAAAAAACACAGGAAGCTTTTGCCTGGAAAACGACAACATTTCTTGGTATCTCCCATCATTCTGCAAGCACCAATACAACTTCTGAAGACGAAGATAACCCTTTCCAAAAACAAAGAAGATTGGAATTCCAAATATGCAAGAAGTTGTTAAAGAAAGAATCGAAAAACTCTTAGATACTGGTAATATTTGCCAATTTACCGATAGTCCATGGGTAGTCCTATACACTGTGATACCAAAAAGGAAGTATACACAGTTGTCACAAACGAAAATGATGAACTTGTCCTAACAAGAACCATTACGGGTTGGCAAGTATGCATCGATTATCGTAAACTCAATGAAGCAACCGCAAAAGATCATTTTCCTTTACCGTTTATGGATCAAAATGTAGAAGACTCGCAAGGAAAAAAAATAATTCTCTTGTTTCCTCGATGGTTTTTTTGGATACTTTCAAATTCCTATCGATCCTAATGATCAAGAAAAAACAACATTCACATGTCCTTTCGGAACATACGCTTATAGGCGAATGCCTTTCGGGCTATGCAATGCCCCGGCTACATTCCAAAGATGCATGTTAGCAATCTTTCATGACATGATTGAAGAATTCGTCGAAGTATTCATGGACGATTTCTCCATCTTTGGAAACTCTTTCGACAAGTGCCTAAACAATCTCGATAAAATGCTCCAGCGTTGTAAAGATGCTCATCTTGTCCTTAATTGGGAAAAATTGTAACGTCATGGTCAAAAGAGACATTGTGCGGACACAAGGTATCAGCGCAATGACTTGAAGTCGACAAAGCAAAAATCGATGTAATCTCAAAACTTCTGCCCCCTACTAACATCAAAGGAATTAGAAGCTTTCTTGGACATGCCAGTTTTTACCAAAGATTCATAAAATATTTCTCGAAAATTGCTTGACCACTAACTAAGCTGCTTGAAAAAGATACTCCATTTGAATTTGATGACGAATGTGCCAAAAACATTCGATTATATAAAAGAGAAAGTTGATTCCCACATGTGCTCTGTGATCTTAAGCCCAAACTGGAATCTCCGTTTGTAACTTATGTGGTGATGCAAGTGATTTCGCATTTGGAGCATCTTAGGTAAAAAAGATGTAAATTTTTTCACCTGATCTATTCGCAAGTAAAACTCTTATCCAACTGCAACAAAAATACACCGTAACCGAAAAAGAGCTTATGGCTATATTTTTTGCATTCGAAAAATTCAGATCCTATCTTTATCTATCAAAACCATTGTTACACCGATAATTCAGCTCTTAAGGCATTTTATTAAAAAACAAGATGCAAAAAACCCCCGATCTCATTCGATTGATTTTTACTCTTACAAGAATTTGACATAGAAATCAAGGATAGAAAAGGAACAGAAAATGTTGCTGCTGACCATCTTGACCTCGAATTATAAAATGACCAAGTCAAGTGATGACAATGATGTTGATGATAATTTTCCTAGAGAGACCCTTATGGAAATTAACACAAAAGATGAACCATGGTTCGCAGACTTTGCAAACTATTTGGTGGCTGAAGTTATACCGAAAGGGATGACGTATCAACAAAAGAACAAATTCTTCTTTGACCTCAAACATTACTTCTGGGAGGAACCTTACCTTTCCAAAATATGTTCTGACGGAATAATCAGACGTTGTGTATCCGGATCAGAAACTCGAACAATTTTAGATCAATGCTACTACGGAACAATCGTTGTTTGTTATGTATTTGTATTATTACATTATGGACCAAAACAAAACCGCAAAAAAGTTCTAGACTGAGGTTTTTACTGGCCAACAATTTTAAAGAAGCTCATACTCTAGTTTTAATTTTTGGCGAAGCATGCCAAAAGACGGGGAATATATCAAAACGTGATGAAGATGTCCCTTAAACAACAATTCAAGTAGTGAAATTTTTCGATATATGGGGTAATAATTTTTGTGGTAAAAAAAAAAAAAGAGAAAAAAAAAAAAAAAAAAAAACACATTCCTAAAATCACATAAGTTTGAATACATTCTTGTCGCTGTTGATTATGTATTTAAATGGGCCGAAGCTCAAGATTTACCAACAACTGATGCCCGAGTGGTTATTACCTTCCTTAAGAAACTATTTTGCCGTTTCGAAATGCCTAAAGCTCTAATCAGCGACCGAGGTACTCACTTCTGCAACAAAATAATGGAAAGGACCATGAAAAGATATGGAGTTAACCACCGTTTCTCCACATCATATCATCCTCAAACCAGTGGTCAAGTTGAAAACACGAACAGTAGATCTTAAAAAAATTCTTGAAAAAACTGTTAACATACAATCCTCTTTTAGTCCAAGAAACTTGATGACGCTCTGTGGGCTTTTCGCACTGCTTACAAAACACCTACCGGTACCACACACCCTATAAACTTATTTATGGAAAGAACCGCCACTTACCATTTTACATTGAACACCGTACATACTGGGCTTTGAAGAATTGCAACCCAGATCTCATCGCTGCTGGTGAAAAATGAATGTTCCAGTTACACAAATTAGACGAATTTAGATATCAAGCCTATGAAAACTCTCGTCTATACAAGGCAAGAACCAAAGTCCGGCACGACAGAAAATTAAGAATGAGGAAAGAATTCAAACAAGGAAACAAGGTTCTGCTATTTCACTCGAAGTACAAGTATGACATGTGGTTTTAGTCGGGCCCATATCAAGTGTTGACTGATGGGCTTTAGTAATGGGCTTGATTTATGCATGTATTTAGTGGGTCTGAGCCACTAATATTGATACGCTACCATTATGTATCAAGTTTTGTAGAATATGAATAACACGTAGGTAATTGCATTAAACACTTCATAATCTTAATTTTGACCTATATTTTCATGATATATAGATTTGCATAATTTTTCAACACATGTTAAGAAAATGACACTATAGTAGGATCTTAAGATTTGGGGTGAGCATGGCGCGGGTTGGTGCGGTTTTTGACTAAAACTGAACCGCAACCGCACTTGCGGTTTCTATAAAAATAAAAACCGCACCGCACCACATTTTGCGGTTTCAATTTTGCAGTTTTGTGGGTTTTGCGAGTTTTAACCGCACCGCACCATCACTTATGAGTAATATAATTTATGTGGGTTTTTGCGGTTTTTGGTTTACAATATTGGTTTTTTCAGTTATAACAACACATATATTTAATATAAATACACACATCACTTATACCTTATAGGAATATTAATGATAATGTGAAGTAGAAGCCTTATAACACACATAAAATAATCAATGTGTCGTTTTTTAATTTTAAATAATCAGTGTGCGGTGCGGTGTGGGTTTGTGGTGTGGTTTTACGGGTAAAACAGCAACCGCACCGCATTTGCGATTTTTCTTTTTTCTTAAAACCGATCCACCGACTTTTGCCGTGGTGCGGTTTTTTGTGGTTTGCGGTGCGGTTTCTGCTCACCCCTACTTAAGATCATGATTCGATTTTATGATCACGATTTTACAAAAGACAAAAATGTTCCTAAGTAGGATCCTGATCTTAAAAAAACAAGCTTGGTTTTTTCATCCCTTACAATGAAAATCGTTTTGACGAACATATTGAGGATAAATTCCACTTCTTATGTTTTTTCATTTCTTACAAATACAACTTCCGGAGCAATATCGTCAATAAGGTCATCAAATAAATTTGATTATATAGAACATTGAGGTTGTTATTTGACCCCGCAACATCAAAATATGCATGCCATATCCACAAATTATATGATGCAACAACTTAAAGCATTGGAGTCGGGTATTTATAATCACGCCTTTTGAATTGCTCGTGCAATGCCTTTAGACATTTTACCCATTTACAATGCATACAACCAATGCTCCCGGCATTCCCGGGAGTCGATGTTTTTCTTCGTGCAATGTATATATATGTTGGATGCCATTAAAATCGGGCGTTCTTGAATACTACTCTAAGTACATAGTATATATGCATTTAGTGAAGTTTTGTAAACAATTACATGAACAATGTTCACCAATTTGCAAGTACTCGGCAAATGCATGAGTTGTTGTGCCGCATGCCATTAAGTGAAGTTTTCTAAACAATCATGTGAACAATGTTCACCAATTTGCAGGTACTCGTTAAATTAAACATCACGATGATCATAGTTGGGATTCATAACGTTTTTTTGAAGGTAATAAAGAGAAGTATTGTTAAAATTTGTAAGTGGAAGTGTGTGTGAAAAAATTAGTCGTTCAACGGGTTTTTAAAAGATTTTTAAAGGGTAAAAAAATGGATAAAAGAGGTACTTTTAACACCCCGTGTTTTAGGGTCATTGACGTCATCAATAAATTCACTAAGTATTTTTAGTATTGTACGGATTTGCTTTAAATCGTAAACGTTAAGTTAAATCGCGTACGCTAAAAATTATCGTTCAATGTAAACGGGCATCAAACAAATAAATGTTTACATCAAGCAAGTGTTAAGTAATTATTTTGATGATAATTATTAACTTTGTTCATTTTATTTTCATTGCTTACGTAAATTTGTTAAGTTTCGCGATAAAGTACGTTTAGGCATACCCGAAACCACCAAAACTTTTTACGCTTCAACAAATACCCACATTTATACCCAATACCCAAAATTTACAAAATAACATCACATATAAGTCCTTATGGCCGGATTTGTAGCAAAGGATACAAATAAAATATCATAGAAACATATCTCTTTGTTTTCATGGGATAACCTCTACTTTTAGGAACATTTAGATATTTTATCAACACTTTCACAAGTAAAGACAAGACTTTCCCTAGAAATCCTCATCATGCCTTTCATGCATCTAGTCTTGATCTCAACCAAGTCCTTAGAGTACATAAGCTAGCAAATAGGAAAAAATAACACACACATCTCATATCTTAAGGTGTAAACAACAAAATCTCTCCAATTTCTCTTCACATAACCCACGACTCAATTCACCCTCAATACACAATCCATGTCTTGATTTTCTAAGACCATACAAGTGTTTATACATCCTACTTAAGGTATTCTAAGAAGTATTGAAGGTTGGGATAACCATTTGCAAGGTTTAAGGAAGATAATTCAAGATTAGGGTTTTGGAAGAGATTAGGGTTTTCAAGGGTTATTATCTTGGGTTTTCATCTAAACAAGGGTTTAGATCACTTTGTTCATCATCCTACCTCATTATTAAGGTTACCTAAAAACCTTAATCTCTTTATTTCTTATGATTATATGTGTATATGATGTTTATATAGCTAAATCACTATTAAGTAAACTTTATAAATGAGTATACAAATGAATTGCAAAAGGGCTGTTTAGATTCGACTTTCATACAGTGGGTTTGACACTTTATAAAAATAATACGTCTCATGACGATTCTAAAAAGGTAAGAAACTCGAAAAACGGATTAATAACGGAAAAGATACGATAAATATACGTTTTACGTTAATACCGGGTTTTATAAAATAAATTTTATAAAAAGTTACTGTTCATCAGTGACATTTATTTTTGAAAACATCATTAATATGATAGAACTTTTAAAAACGAAGACGTGCTCGAAAGAATCGCTAAAAACGGAGCTATAACGAATAAGATACGACATTTACGGGTTTCACGCTAATTAAAACGTAAAAATAAGTGTATGAGCTGTTGTGAACAGTAAAAACACTATTCATCACAGAATATTGAAAAATTAAAAATGTAATATTTTGATCACTCGTCTTAGTACGAAAGCGTGGGCATAAGAAACGTCAAAATCGGGCTTAAAACGCAAAAGTTATGCTATAATTACTAAACGGTAATTATAAACGTTTTTACTTATTAAACACAATTTTACCAAAACAATTAGATAGTGATTGAGCTATATAGACCTATATGTGGTATTAGTTAAGCAAAGTGCTATATTACTAGGGAGTTTCATAATGAGGCCTCTTCGGGGTGGCGTATCGACGAGTTGTTGGATTTACGATTTAAAGTGTCCTAGCTCCTCATACGTTCACTACATGACCTCTTAATTATGATAGCCCGAACGATAGTATGATGAGCTATATAGGAATATATGATATTGATTAATCAAGGTACTTAGTACTTATATGACCTATAATTGTTTAGGTTGCATTCAGGCGATTTACGTGACGCATTTTTACTTGGGAAGTATATTATTGATTAACTCACTCGAGGTGAGTTTATAGCCCCACGTTTTACTGATTTTACTTATGTTTTTGGGGTGAGAACATGCTTGGTTACAAATTTATTTATACGGTTAATTCAAACTCATTATTTGGGTATTTTCAACTCGTTTACAAATTGGTTAAAGCACTCATTTATTTATCTCGGGACGAGATGGCATTGCTTGTTTCACTATATTTTTTTGATACAAGGACCTTATCAAACTGTTACCCCGAATGATTACGGATTAGCTTAAGTGAATTGAACTGTGAATTACCTGGAGGGTAAGCGCGAGTGTTATGAAATAGATCTATTGGGGGTTGACTACTCCCGTTCGGGTGATTAGCTATCACTAGTTCGAGATCGAACTAACGAACGTTATAACATTGTCGGAGTAAAATATGATATACTGATGAATCTGAATCCTTAGGATGCCTTGAATAAAGTGGCATACTTATATGAGTCTACGTAGCGGTTTCATAACTTAGAGTAATCGTAATCATTGTTTTATACTCATATGAATATTTACGTTGCCTTGAATAAAGTGGCAAATCAAACTTGGAAACATTTTGGGATATTATGTTCATTACAATATATATTTGAAACATTTTGGGATATTGTGTTTATTACAATATATACTTGGAAACAATTTGGGATTATATATATTTTAAGAAAACCTATATATGTAGGTTTATGCGTTGCAAGTCTCGTATGGGCGAAACTTGGAACACAGTAAACCTATATATATATAGTTTTTGGGATTTACAATTATTTGTACAAAAACCTATGAACTCACCAACTTTAATATTAACACTTTTAAGCATGTTTTTCTCAGGTGAATTGGATGCTTGGCCTATATGATGTGCATTGGAGTCTAAACAAAACAAGAATACTTTTCAAACGACACTTAGAGGTCGTTCTCTCATGACTTGTGCAATGGTATTATGAAGTAACGCTCCCGGAAACATATTCCGCTGCGACCCAATTTTAGGGGTGTTACAAATAAGCTATCTAGCAACATATGTTATTCAACCATCACGACCACAATATCAAAACTACAAATCCCCCACTTTTTCCTTTTTATATTACACGAACCAAACGCACCATTTTTCTTTCATTTCCAAAAATCAATTTTTACGACGATCAACTTGTACAACTAGCATCTATGCATCAAAATAAACCCAAAAGGACAAACGAAATTTAAATTTGAAAACTTACAAGAAAATCTTCAAATTTGTAGATTTCGACACGAACCGGACAACCCAAATGTTGTTTAAATGAATACCCAAACACTCTTATCAACCCAGAATAACACGTTCTTGATCCAAGTTGGAAAAACTATGGATGTTTGTTGATGGCTTACTTTGAACACACACACACACCCCTATGTGTATGTTTTATTTTTTTTTGAAATGAAAAGAAATGAGTGGAATTGTCTAGTGAAAGGCATATATGTGTACCAATGCAAGACAAGGAAGCTAAAATCATGCCTCCTTGTTCCCTCCTTGGTTCGACCGGTTATGGCATCCTAAGGGGTGTCGGGTCTTTTTTTTCGTGTCGAATTCACTTAAAAGCTTGTAAAACTCAACCATAAAATACTCCCCAAAGTTACTTAGCATTTTTATTCACTTTAAAAATACTTTTCCAATAACTTAGAGATTTACACGACATATTTTCACTTTAAACCCTTCAAAACTCACTTGGACATTAACGAACGTGTCAGGACTCGTTTTTCGGCAATTATCAAAATTCACGGGTCAAACCACCCAGAATATAAATAACATAATAATAACCTTTAAAAAGGACTATTATTTACAATAAACAACATGTTACCATAATTCTCAACAAAGTCACCACCGTCAACACGGTACGATATCTGAATAAACTGACAAAAGTCAAATAGTCAAAGGACTATAAATGAAATATTCAGAACACAAAAAGGGCAAAGGTTACATTCTACCCCCCTTAAAAGAATTTTGTCCCTGAAATTCAACTACTAACATCACTAAACAAATGCGAGTACTTCAATTTCATCTGATCTTCACGTTCCCACGTGAATTCAGGGCCACGTTTTGAATTCCACCGAACCTTGACGATGGCAATCCTACTACGCTTCAGCTTCTTAAACTCTCTTTCCAAAATTGCCACAGGCTCTTCTACAAAATTCAACTTAGCATCAACTTGAATCTCATCCAAAGGCACTTGCAGTGTTGGATCAGCCAAAGACTTCTTAAGGTTCGACACGTGGAACGTGTCATGGACACCGTTCAATTCCTTAGGCAAATTTAACCGGTAGGCCATAGGGCCTATTTTCTCAATAATCTCAAATGGTCTAACAAATATAGGTGTTAATTTCCCCTTCTTCCCAAAGCGTACCACACCTTTCCAAGGCGCCTTTGAGCTGACCAAAATCAACCACACTAACTCTAGAAGGCTCCTCCTTCTTATCTGCATAACTTTTCTGCGAATCACGCGCAGCCTTAATTCTAATCCTTTAATCTGCGAGATCTTCTCGTAGTCTCGTGCACTAACACAGGTCCTATCAACCTGGACCTTCTCCCACTTCAGGCCCACATAATTGTGCTGGAACGACAACTTTCTACCATACAATGCTCAAAGGAGACATCTTACACTAGAAATGATAACTATTGTTATACGAAAAACTCAACCAACGGAAGTGAACATCCCAATCTCTCCTAAGTCCAGGACGCTACGATCTAAGCAGTCTTCAAAGTTCTGAATAGTTTCGCTCACTCTAACATCGGTTACGGAGGCGTGCTAAAGCTCGTACTTCATGTCTAAACGTGCTCCTTATGCCTCTTGCATTGACCACCAAACCTTGTTGTGAAAACGGAATATCACGATACCGATATGATCGAGATCGGCCCACCATGTCTGCAACTATTCATTTTAAAATACAATCTAGCAACCTATCCATCTTTATAATCCTCCGCATAGGTAGAAATTAAGCAGACTTAGCTCATAACAGTCATTCTCATCAATCGGTCGACGATGACCTCGATTGTGTCGTGCCAATCTATAGTCCTAAGCAACTTAGTCACAAAATCCATAGCTATTCCTTCCCATTTCCATACGGGGATCTCAGGTTGTTGGAGCAAGCCAGATGGCCTTTGATGCTCAGCCTTAACCTTTAAACAAGTCAAACACTTACTAACATACTCAACTATGTCCTTTTTCATCCCAGGCCACCAATACCTATCTCTCAAATCGTAATACATCTTATAAGCTCCTGGTGTACAGCGTACTTGAGCTCATGAGCTTCTTCATTATCAGGGTTCTTACATCACCCTTCAAAGTACCCATATTCGATCTAGGGTAGTCAATGTCCCATAATTCTATTGTTTATCATCTCATCTAAACCTTTCTGCATTCCTGCAGACTCATCTACAGCCTCCTTCTGAGCCGTCAGTATCCTATCCTTGATACTCGACTAAAGGATCATATTCATAGCTCTAACTCTCTTAGGCTTTACTCTTTCCTTTCGTACTTAGGGCATCAGCCACCACATTTGCCTTACCAGGATGGTAGCGATTTCACAGTCGTAGACACTAACCACTACTATCAGCGACGCTTTGCTATATTCAACTCTATTTTGACTAAGATATGGTTGAAAGACTTTATGATCCATATAGTGACCTCTTTTTCCTATACAGATAATTTATAGTTCTTAAGTGCAAACACGACCGCACCACTCCAAATCCTGAGTGTTATTCTTCTTACAAATTTTACATGCCTAGATGCATAGGCTATCACCTTACCTCTTTGCATTAATACACAACCTAGTCTTATCCCGGAAGCATCACAATATACTACAAAGTATTCTGATCCATCGGGGAGAGCTAGAACAGGCGCATTACACAACTTATCCTTCAAGGTTTGAAATGCCAATTCCTGTTCCTCACCCTAATCGAAAGTCTTACACTTCTGAGTCAAGATAGTAAGAGACTTAGCTATCTTAGAAAAGTTCTCAATGAACCTACGGTAATATCCAACCAATCCTAAGAACGAACGAACCTCAGTCAGAGTTCTAGGGGCTTTCCAATTCTTAACAGCTTCAATCTTACTAGGGTCTACATGAATCCCATTACCATTTATCACATGCCCAAGAAACTGCACTTCTCTTAGCCAGAATTCACACTTAGAAAACTTAGCATACAGTTTCTCCTTCTTGAGCAGTTCCAAGACTAACCTTAAGTGTTCTACATGCTCCTCCTGAGTCTTAGAGTAGATTAAGATATCGTCTATAAACACTATCATAAACTTATCAAGATAAGGCCTACAAACTCTATTCATCAAATCCATGAATACCGCTGGTGCGTTAGTTCGACCAAAGAGCATCATTGTGAACTCGAAATGTCCATAACGAGTCCTAAACGCAGTCTTTGGAATGTCATCCTCATGCACTCTCAGCTGATGGTATCCAGACCTAAGATCTATCTTTGAGAAAAACTGCGACCCTTGCAGTTGGTCAAATAGATCATCAATCCTAGGAAGCGGATAACGATTCTTAACAGTCAACTTGTTCAATTCTCTATAGTCAATGCACATCCTAAAAGAACCATCCTTTTTCTTAACGAACAATACTAGCGCTTCCCAAGGCGATGAACTTGGTCGAATGAAACCTTTGTCTTGGAGTTCCTTGAGTTGTCCTGACAACTCTCCAATTTAGAAGGTGAAACGATAGGAGGACTTGCAATTGGTTTACTGTCCAGGGATTACCTCAATCCGGAACTCAATTTCTTGGAGAGGTGGCAATCCTGATAAATCATCCAAAAATACCTCGGGAAAATCTCTAACCATAACAATCTCCCCGTGTTTCTTATCGCTAGCCTTAACACTCATCAAAAGTCTCGCTTTCTCTTCTAGTCTCTCTCTTAATACTCTAAGCACCTTGTCATCTGGTAGTGGTATCTTCACTACTTTCTCATGACAAATTATTTCAGCCTTATATGACAAAACCAGTTCCATACCTATAATCACATCAAAACTCCTATGCCCGAAAGGTATCAAATCGATGTCAAAGGCATGACCCTTAATTTCTAGTTTGCAACCCTTAATAACCTTATCAATCTATACTAACTATCCGCTAGCTATCTTAATCTTATATTTGAAACCTAATTCGCTGGGCTCTATGCTTAATAGAGGTATAAAAGTAGTGGAAACAAAGCTATAGTCAGCACTAGAGTCAAATAAGATAGTGGCAAAATGATTGTTCAAAGTAAACATACCCGTCACAATATTTAGATCTTGGCGAGCTTCCTCTGCTCCCAGCATGATTGCCCTACCCCTAGCTTGGTGCCCTTGGTTTCCATGACCTTGACCCCCGTTATTAGCAACAACTTGGTTTGGACAATTTTCTTCCTGTCCTTGTGCCCTATTCAATCTAGGACAAGTTAACTTAACATGGTCGGTACTACCACACTCATAACATGCCCTAACAGTTGGTTTTCTAGCATTGACAGGATTTACATTCCTCAGCACGCCTCTACAATCCTTTGCCAAATGACATGGGTGGTTACAGTTGAAGCAGGTGCGACAAGGCCCTCCGGGTGCATGGTAGGAGTTGCAGGTGGTACACTTGGGCCAAGTACCTGTATTCTTTCTTCCTACAGGGTTTGCAATAGAAGCAAAATCATTTCCAGTCCTAGTCCTCTTATTATCATCCCTACCATTCTTATCCTTGCTAGGTTCCCCCACATTTCCTCTTTTCTCAACCTTCTTAATTGATCCATTTCTAACAGCCTCATCAGTCAGTGTATCAGAAATTTGCATAGCCTTATGTATAATCTTTAGCTCCGTTGCTGTCACCATCTCACGGATCTGTGGAGCAAGGCCATATACATACCTCTCAATCATCCTACTCTTCGGAGTCACCAAATGTGGAACTAACCTAGCCAACTTATGAAACCTATTAGTATACACAGCATGGCCAACCCCGACCATGGCGTGATTCCACAACTTAGTTTCCAACCTTTGCATTTCATGACTAGGACAAAAACTCTTCTATCATCATAAACTTAAAATCATTCCATGACATGCTAACATCAACTTCTCGGCTTAGTGTACAGATCTGAGAGTTCCACCACGTTAAAGCCTTACCTACAAATGAACCAGTAGTGTATTTTACTTTTTGGTCAATACTACAACCACTCATATCTTGCATAGACTCCATTTTCTTAATCCATCAAGTAGGAAATACATCACCTCCCTTACCATCATATTCCTTAGGGTTACAAGCTAAGAATTCCATATATAAACAACCTACCCGGTTGCTATTTACTATCACATTCCCAACGTTCTCCTGAACGTTCTCATTAACCACATTACCATTTTTATTTCCAACATTTCCTTGGTTACCAACCTGAGCTAGCATAGCGGGTAAGAGGTTCTGCAATTAACGGGAAATGATCGTTAAGAAGTTGGGTTCTCCTCCTATACCCCTATTGACTCCCTCTACATTCCTATTGACTCTTGTTGATCCCTTCTTGACAGATCTTACTTAGGTTGTTAAAGCTTAGTTATATTGGATAAATCCAAGACAACTATGGTAGAAACTAAGATTGAGAATATCACAAACTATGCGGAATCTAGTTTGCAATACTAAGAAGAACAATGAAACATTAAAAACAAGATCTTTACTAAACTTTCAATGTATTGAATACTATTTTGAATTACAAAATAGCTACGAATACTAACTTTGATTGCTGTGCAAACTATGAATACCAATATGAAAACTGATGTGAAAAACTTGATATCTAGATCTATGCCGTAGGGTTCCTTTTATACACTAAGGAAACCCTAATGGGCTTACAAAACGCGTCAAGTGATTTTGATCTTTTCTATAAGTAAACATAATCTCTTAAAAAAAATAAGTTTATACATATATTCTTTACAAATAATTGATACTTATCTTCATAAGTATTCTTGTTCTTCAATCAACCGTTATCTCTTCTCTGATATGTCTTTAATCTCATCTCTGACAGCATTAATCCTTCCAGCAGTTGTAATTACTCAGCAGTTGTAACTGAGCACAAGCAACATTAACTACTTAGAAATTTACTCTAGCAGTACTAACATATACTAGCAGTACTAACTTTAGTACTAGCAGTAGTAACTACTTGATATATTTTTAGTCTTCATCTCTGAGCAGTCTTAACTTCTACTAGCAGCAGTAACTTTATACTAACAATACTAATTATACTAACAGTAGTAACTAGCAGTAGTAACTTTATACTACCAGTAGTAGTAGTAACATACCTTAGCATAATTTTCATTATTATTACCAGCAACACTAAGTTATGCTTGATTGCCACTAATATATACCTGAGCAGTAGTAACTCTAAGAATCATCTTGAAGTCTTTAAGTCCCAACAATCCTCCCCTAAACTTGATGTTCATCTTCTGAATCTTCAAGTTTCTTCATTAAAAGTCTTCATCACTATCAGGAGGATGCATTCAAACACTTCATTGACCCTTTTCCTGCTTTGTCATGAGCTTGAGTAGTTGATAGCACATCTCATTCCAATAATCAGCTTGAAGTTTCTTGTTGAGCATATTTGTGATTGTTATTGGTGTGAGGGGATATCTCTTCTCAACTAACATAAAGATTTATAGATTTTTAAATCTCACAAAGTGTACTCCACTTGAGTCAAACAGCTTCCAAACAGTCACTTTGTATCCCTATAGACTCCTTCATATTTCACTCTTTATGTCAGGTTCAAACATTACTTTCAGATCACCCCAGAACACTTTTTCATAAACATCCTCTGGCCTTGTATTCCCATGTTTAGTTTTCACCAACTTTCAGAGAGTCTTTAAGTCTTCTCTACTAATGTTCTGAAGCATCCTAATCATTAATGAATATCTATTTGAATTTCCATCAGCTCTTATCAAGT
>BQNB010075430.1:0-31467 GCA_026074375.1 Tanacetum coccineum
TTTTCTTTAATGATGAATTAATTTGTATGTAACGACATAGCTGAAGATGTTTGCCAAGTACCCGCAACATAAGGGTAGAGACTTCTATTTAGCTGGAGAAAGATACACCGGTTATATTACTGGCACTATAAGTGAAACAAATTCATAACAAATACCGATTAACTTGTCTAATATTTTGGTATTTGAGATGTCATTGAACTTTAGACCATCTTCTAATATAGAAAAAGCTCAACCTTAAGCAGAAGCAAGGACTGCATAAGAGGCACTATGGGATGCAGACTTTGTAGTACAGTAGTCTCTACTAAAGGTATTATGTGTATATAATGTCATATTTCATTATTGACGAAAAAAGAATTTCAAGACCACAAATATGCTACAAGTAGCTCTTAGGGATGATTTAGTAAGAAACAATTTCCATCAGTTTATTTCTAACAGGTTAAATAAGCAAGGTTATTTGTTTCATATGTATCTTCAATCACTAACAAGAGTGGTATTACGAAACCAAACTCTTAAATAGACAGTAACGGACGTTATCATACCAACTTTTGACATTAGACGCCTTCAGCCCATGATTTTCAGCACCGATGATGTAATCTCCTATCCAACTCTTTTGCTCTTTGATCATTGTAAGTTTCATACTATAATTGTTTTGTTAATTTTTAGGGAAAAGAGTTTGTTTGGAAAAATGCTCGTTTATCGGATGTGTGCATAGGCACCTCGGCTGCTCCGACGTATTTTTCATCTCACTATTTTGTGACCAAAGATGTAGATGCAAGCAGGCACAGATTTGACCTAATTAATGGCGGAGTTGCAGCGAATAATCCAGTAAGTGTAACTTTTTTTGTTTCTTTGAGCAAAACAGCAACTAGCTAAGCACTTCTGGTGTGTTTGATATTGTTTGTTTAATTCTTAAATTGAATTTTGAAATATGTAATTTAAAACTGTAAATTTATAAAAGTTACTTCGCTTACTAATAAGTTAATTAAGCAGTTTGGGTAAGCAGTCTCAAACTCTGACAAATGGTTATCTGATGCATTGAAACACATTCAGATAAGTCGTAAAGAAAACAATATCAAACATATTCCAAATTTGGTTACACAAACTTTTTTACTATTTTGAACAAAGTATGATTGAAGCCTTGTCTAAATGGCAACTGCAGATGTAAGTGGCAATCACACATATCATTAAAGAAACCTTGATTGGAAAACACAAGTTCTCGGATATTGAGTCCATTGACAGCAGAAAGATGCTTTTGCTTTCACTTGGTACGGGTATTCCTAAACGCTCCGAGAAATACAATGCTAAGACATCTTCCAAATGGGGTTTGCTCAATTGGGTGTTCGACAAGGGCTCATCTCCATTACTTGATATCTATAGTGATGAAAGCGCTGATATGGTTGATGTTCATGTTTCCACTCTCTTCTGATCCCTTAATGCCTAAAAAAGTGATCTTCGCATTCAGGTAAAAAGGGTTTAGGGAAGGGGAAAAAAGGAAAAATATGAGTGCTTGAGTCGGTGGAATTATCAGGTGACAAACAATCTCCTTATTTATTTTTAAAATTCAGAATTTGTTATTTACTAACATTCAAACACGGTTCTTAATGAAATAACAAATTCTGCACTTTTTCTTTTTTAGGCTACTGCAATGCCATGACGAGGATCTGCTGCAATCGACGAGGATCCAACGGTATTGTCGCCTTATAGTATATACAAGAGTAGTATAATAGCGTTAATGTTTAGAGCTTTGGAAGGTGACATTTGTTGCCCGTTAAGAAACTAAAAAGGTTTACACGAGCTAATAATTACTGCCTACAGGGCTATGCTTGGTTTTTTTACGTTCTTAGTTAATCATTTGGTATCTAATAAGTAAAACACGAGTAGGTCTTAGTATATTACTTAATTGATGTATGTCTTATTAGTTTGTCAATGATCATTGAGTTAACGCGTTCATTGGATGTTAAATATACCCATGGAAGTCTTTAATTTATATTATCACACGTCTCATTTTTTTACTTGCAGCAATATCGTAACAATCAGCTGAACACACTTGTTGCTAAAAAGGCAGTAGGAATAAACCCGTTTCCTCACGAATTCCAACAAACAATTTCCATTCTTGAATTTAGTAAGGAGTACGAATATATAGAAAAAGGAAAGCGTCTGGAAGAAGAACAAAAATGTGTGGCTGGTAAGGAGACTTTGACACGTGATCTTACACTTCAGATACGTTCTTTCATTTATAATGATGTTGAATTTTGTATTCCTTTCAGGGTGCGAATGAGGATCATACGATCTTCATCAAGAGGGCTATTCTTCTATCATCTGCATGGTGGTGGAAGCAAAATCCAAATATTGGCGGATCAAAAGTAACTACATACCTTTTTTTACATATAAACTGGTTGCGTGATGTGTGACTCGGGTAACGGTTTTACATATTTAATATGGTCTTAAAAATTTCAATTTGCAAAACGTATGTATCCAACGTATATAGATTATTAAAAAATCATGTGAAGCGCTTGTAAGTTCAAAGCAAACCATATAAAACATTTGTTATGAAAATACAAAAGACAACCCCATAACATGGTACTACAGAACTTCCTCATACCACGCAAGTTGCAACAATTTAGACATGTCTCAAAAAAGCATTCTTTGGAGTATTGCACCTAATTGCCCATCAACATCCTGGGTACAAAAGAAATTACTGATGCAACATATTTCGGCAAATATTTGTTATGTGCTGTTATTATTTTAGGGTTATGCGTTGATTACTTGATTATTGAAATGTTAAAAATATGTATAATGTCTCAGTGCCCATAATAGAAATTGAAGGATCTCGGCTTAAGTAGTACATTTATTTATCTGCAGCTAAAATTCATTACTGCGTCATAAGCTCTTAATGAAATCTGCTAATCTGTTTTCTTGAATCAGCATCTGCTGTTGGTGAGCGTAAGAGATTCGACTTTCTTGCAGGTATGTTTATTGCGCCTGAGCTAGCTGGGATTCCCATCTTATTTTACCACTGAACTTGTATTAAAGCTATTATTTTTCTGTAATTTGTTTCAGATTTTGTTCCTGAGAAAGTCAAAGCGGAGGATGCGTTAAAAGGAGTACCGACTGATCAATAGATGTCATCCGGGTAGCTTTTTTTATTGTTCCATAAGTGTCAACTGAGTAGCCCTTTTTGTAATGTTTTTTAAGAAGATGATAATTCTAATTTGTAAAACTGGCTGTTAGCTAAGATTTGACGATATGATCAACCGTGACGTTTTGTACTAAAATTAACCGTTTGAAGTCATTACTCCACCACCACCACAATGCCAGGTATTACATGATAATCTTTTCGGTTTATTTACAATCCTTGTTTTCACTTTTAACAGATCTATAATCAGTTTGCAAAGAAAAAATAAACTAAATACAATACAATATATAAAATAAAATAACACAAATTGAATTTTCCATAAACACTGCACAACTTTTAACATAGTTAACAATTCGGTATAACAGTTAAACCAAATCTTTTACATAAATGATATGACAATTTAAATGGAAGAATCTCTAAACTTCCACACCATGTTGAAAGTTCAGGTTGTAAGTGTCATTCATGTTCAGGTCGTGATGACAATAACTATCAATCCAGCTCATATCAAACGAATCCGAATCCATCCAGCTCATATCCAGTGATAAATATGAATCCAACATCGCCTCACTGTTATTGATAACCATTGAGTCGTTAGCTTCCATGACTTCATTCTTTTTCATCTCTTCCGAATCTAACATTGTTGGAATGTTGGTGTTCATCTTTAACTCATCAGCTTTCAAATCCTTTTTCATCTCTTCCAGTGAAGAAAGATATTCTTCCAACTGCCCATTCCTACAAAAGCTTGACCAATGATTGGGAGGATCATCTTGCTGTGAAACATTTCTCTGTTGAGGGACAACTCGAGTTCAAGGCAATCCTCTTTGTACCTAAGAGGGCTCCATTTAATCTGTTCGACACTCGAAAGAAGATGAACAACATCAAGCTGTATGTAAGGAGGGTCTTCATCATGGACAACTGTGAGGAGCTAGACAAATGCTTCGCCTTCTGATTCTTAGGCATGGAGGAATTATGGACAGAAACCCATCAAAGGCTCACCTTACACTCGGCAAGTCTACACTCCAAATTTAATTATTTCTTTTTATTAGCCATAGAAAATTCAGAGTGGAATTAATCATAATCATTTATAGATGAATTTCCATTCTTCTAGGATTTATGAAGCTAGAGCCAGAATATTATCAAGTCATGGCTGTTTATTACATAGCCTAAGTTGTTGCAATGGTAAAGTATAAGCTGTGAGTCAAGAAAATTATATGATGCCTCTTCTCATTGAGATTGGAATCGTGGTTAAGCCTGGAGAAGTTGTGATAGAGCTTATGCTATTTGTTGCATGCCCTCATTCTCTCAAGCATTGCGGTTATATTACATGTATTTTCTGAGAGGATCTAACACAGAATTGTTCTGAATTATAATAGCTTTTAAGTATCCCGTGGAAACATATGATACAATATTTTCTTGTGTGACTTCACATAAAGTAGATATGTCTTGCATAAACTGGGCTGGACTGGAGGGCCTCAAAAAGTGGGACCTAACTGGTATAGAGCGTGAAGGAGTGTTCTTGGAACAGGAAGACACAAACACGTTGTACAGGAGTAGGAGACTCTGGGAAGAAATGGAAGACCTCAAAGATGCTAACTTTTTTGTGGAACTGGCTCGTGATAATAGTCCTACAATTGCCTCAGCTGGGGGTAAAATACATATTCGTAGCAAAATGGGGAAAATAATATATTCTTACAACAGCATCCAGAGTTCAGAACGTGAGACCGCTGGGTTTTTCAAAACCCACTCCTAGGTTTCTCTCAGGCACGAGAACTAAACAGGTTGTATCTGCCAGGTACGTGATATCATTCCCCTTAACGCTAATGATTATTCTTTTGTTAAATAAGGATGAAAAGTATATTAAGAAGATGGTGATAAGCATGAAGGTTTAAGATATCTATTTGAGAGTTAGGTATATTTTATTTTGTTTTATACATTCTGAACATGCATGTTAATTACTTAAACTATTTGGAATGCCCGTTTTGAAAGCAAGTGGAGGAGAAGCAGAAGGACTCTATGCTCAATTAAACCGTCGTGGTCATGTTGACACTTGTATTACTTCCGATAGTGATGCATTCCTCTTTGGTGCTAAATGTATAATAAAAAGCATCAAACCAAATTCTCAGGTATGGTCTTTCTGGTCATACTGTTTGACCAATATCTTTATTTGCCAAATTCTGTTAGGAAATTTTCGTTTTCTAAATCGAGTTAATTCACATGTGAAATGTCAGATATCAAAGATGGTTTAGGAGTAAAGAGAAGACATATGATAGCCATTGCTCTTTTGGTAGGAAACGACCATGACTTGAAAGGAGTCCAAGGGATTTGGCTCGAGACAGCACTTTCATATGTGAAATCATTTAGTGAAAATGACGTCTTAGATAATTTTTGCTTATTAGGAAGTGGAAACACACTGGATAATATTTATTAATGTGGGCATCCAGGAAGCAAGAGATCTCATCCCAAGGATTCTTGTGAACGTTGTAGTTCGATTGCAGGTGAAGGCTGAGTGCAGAAACCATATTTGGGTTTAAATGTGACTGCTTATCATGTGAGCAAGTATGTTTCCACCATACTCTTGTACGAGTGTTTTATCAGTTCATAGATTAATATTCTAAATAATCCCATGAAACCACCATAAAGGTTCCTCTAAGGATGTTTGGATATTTGTTTTGAAAGTGGATATCCAATTAATCAAACAAATTCACTCGTGTCCAATAACTTGAAACATCGAGCTAGGAAGAACAAGTGAGTTCAATTTAAACCTTGAAGGTTTAATCGAATATGGTGTATAGGAATTAACCGAAAACCAATAGCAAGTAAAAGAGTGAACCGAAAATCCTTAAAACCCTAGAGAAGGTTTTATGAACTCGGCTGGAAAAGAGAACAAAAGATAACACCGCAACTGTTTTGAGGTTTTTGAGTAATGTGTGTCGTATATCATGTGATATAGGGTGATGAGTATTTATACTCATCAATCCCTGGTATGGATAAAGCAGTAGACAAACTCTAGTCCAACTCCAACACATATCTTTCATGTTCTTATCCAAACCGTCTCAAGTTTCCCTTAAAATATTCCAAACGAGTGTCCTGGAAACTTGAAGTATATACCATCTTTTCTAGCTCATTAAGACGTAACAAGTTTGTGTCTTAGTTCGGTTTTAGTCCTTGTGGTTTGCATTGTGAAGTATAAACATATTCTCCGTGTATTAACGTGTGTGCCCCCAATAGGCTCACATATTTCGTAACGTATTTCGTTGCTATCCGAGTTTTGCTACCATAATCCAACAGCTCCCACTTGGGATTGGAGTAGCACCTAACAACTTATACCTATAAATAGGCAAATCTAGCAACCCACACAAATATTTTTTCATTAGGCAAATATAATAGGATAAAGTTTCAAAATATCTCAGCTATTTATTGGTTCTATAAAAGTTTCTTGCTTTATAATATCCCCTTTTTACAGATACCGTTAAACCATGGATAGGATCCTAATCATTCCATAAATTTCAAACATTTAATGATCTCGTTATAGAAATAATTCAGATATACCAAAATTAAAACAAGAATCATCTTGTATTACCCTTGGGTGCGACCACACAAATTCGATTAATTCTAGAAGAGGCCCAATATATCTTTCTGCACATATCAATTGGAGAACAAATCCATGTTGACTAGTGTTGTGATATCTGCTTCACATACACTCCCAAAACTAACCTTATGACTACCATATTTTCATAAAGCGTTGACTATAATCACAGAGAGATATCCACACATACAAACTTGCTTCATGCTAAGTCTAAGGACAAATTTTATAAAACCATTTTCGACATTTTAACTCATGACCAGGATCCAAAGTAAATGCTGCGAAGGTTGGTATCCAATATTCAATCCGCTTGTGATACTTTATGAGTTGGTGGAACACATCCATATATTCACAAATATAACCAACACTCAATTTGTCCTTTACATAACAATATTCTCATATTGTTAACCGACAATGGACATATTTAGAATGAAAAAAAAAACATTCATGGATTAAACATGCAATTATAGGATAACAATTATTATATGTATGAATGACAAATACCACGTATCTTACATTACATATCAGAAGATTAAAAAATGTCTTACATACCTAAATTATCCTAAATACTAATACAGATATGCATGAAAACAATTAGACAAGTTGAAGTCCAATGTTTCCAACCATTCACAACTCTTATCTTACAACAGCTAAACAGATATCTAGTAAACTTCCGAATACTTTTTTTCAAATTCACATATTGTGATAAAAATTGAATAATAGAGATAATGTCTATAGTTCACCGAGCATACAATTCAAGAGTCATCGTATGAACAAGGTAATAGTACCTTTTATAGGGTATTTGAAGTTAACAACATACCTATCTCAGACAGTCATCTTTACAGTTTCTTAAGAATGAGAAGGTTATGTATTTTGTTCTTGAATATCTTCAAGATTTAAATATACTCCCACTTACTTTTGTAAGTAGAGAAAATTCTTTAAATACTAAGTATTTAAGCAACAATGATTGTTCTTAATTGGGAAACACAAAACACATTTCAAGTTCTCATCTTTACCTTGTTAATAATATGCTTTATAAGATTTTAACAAATTTTAGAACTTTAATCAAAACATAATGGGATTTATTTCAATACAAAGATGATGTCTTGATTACCTTCTTAAGGATTAAACTATATTGTGGTATTCATAGAACACTAAAATTCTATAAACCTTGATTGATTTTGGAGTAAGAGATCATTTAGTTGATCCAGAAATCAAACTAAATGAATAATATTTTGTTTCAACACATTAGAAATACCAAAAAAATGTGTAATCACAGTATTTAGAATAGTGCGACACCATCAAAATTCTTTAGATAACTTAAATCTCTTTGAGGTTCAAATACTGTCAACTGAGTCAAGGCCAAATTGAATACAAAGTATTTTAAACCAAGTGCATGCTATAATGTATATTTCTTGAATTAAGCAAGAACTCTTTGTTCATGTGTTCACAAGAAGACAGAACAATTCAAGAATTCCATGTTCTTGTGTTTACAAGAAAACAAAACATGTCAATTATACATTATAAGTCTTTGAATAATTCAAGGACCTCAATGTTAACTCTATGTTATTATGGTGGTTTCAAGAAAACATAACATGTCCCATTATACGTTACAAGATCCTTCTAAATAAATTTAAGGGACATTATGTAAAGTGTTAACAAGAAGACATAACAATCAACTACTTACACATGTATATAGTCATTGATTAAATTCAAGATCTTTAAATTGTGTCTTAGTAAGCACGGTAAACATAATTATTCTATAACTAAAGTAATCATGAACGCAAACTCTTGAGTTCAGTAGTATTTCAATGTAATTTCAGACTTCAAATTAATGATTATATGATTTAACCATAATCTATTGACTAAACAAGTAGTCCAAAATATGTAAAGGTAGCTTTAGAATATCTTAGACTTTAAATGTAATAGGCAACAAACATCTTTGTGTTTAGTACTAGTAGAATGATTAGCTTCCTTACCTTGCGGTCAAGAGAAACCAATAATCATATTGTTATATGTTGTTTCTTGCACACATTTAAGATTTCTCCCACTTGTGTACGGGACAACATTATCTAAAGTAGACAAACAATACGACAAGCGCGCAATTGTATAAACAATATGATAGTGTCATAGATATTACAAGTAGATTTCAAACTATAAAAGTTTAATAGGAATGTGGATTCATATACTATAGATAACATTTCGGATAATCACCCACAGATATGGAACTTGTTTACATGATAGTAATAAAATACAAACTTACTTAAACATTTGTTTGTTCATATTCGGAAAGTAAATGATTATTTCAAGCAAGTTAGAATAATAAGGCAACTATTAAATTAATAAATCTTGTAGCTCCCACTGAAATTGACACCATTATATGAATGTCAGTTTCATAATATAAAATGCAAAACTCTCACCTGGATTAGTCAACATTGTATAGTGTTACATCACCAGTAGAAATCAATAGCAATTTATTTACTTTCCTTATTCTCTTAGAGAATGCCAACAAGAATCAATTTACTTTAAGTAATATGTAGAGGAATATGAAAATTTCTACTTATGTAATGAGGGACTAGCCATTCATTGCTTCAATTAACTTTGAATATAAAAAGCATGCAATATCCCTCATTTATATATCGACTACATAGCCACAAGTATATGCACTCTTAAGGAAATAAAATGAAGTCTAAGAAAAATGCCCAGCAGGATCTGCTAGTAATTTCTTTGCTCATTGCGGTTAAACTCATACATCTGACAAGTTGCAAGAAGTCATATCTTATGGTAGCTATAGACAAAATTGTTTCTCATATTTACTCAAAATAATTATTATCTTTCAATTAATCAAAGCCGAAAAGAAGGGTAAACGAAAGACACTGAGAAATTAGTTTTTAATGTAAATGATAATTATTTCATTATAAACCTACCTTATTCTTGTCAACCAATGAGTATAGATAAAGTAAAGTCTCCCAATTCATACTAGGAAAAGATACTGTATTCTTTGAAGAAAAACAAATTTTCGTTACGAAATTATGTTTCCAAAAACAATTAAACAGAACATAGAAAGTTCAATTTAGTATTTTTCGTCGATATTAAATTCTTAATAGAATAAACAACCCAATTAATTTAAATTAAGACTAAGAACCAACTTGACCATCCTACTGTTAACAGAGGGTCTGACCAGTGAGAGGTTAAACAAGTAGTGGCAAGAGGTAAGCGAACGACGTAATTGCAATTAATGCAACTCTTAGATTTATGATACTGTCCAAAAACATTAGTCCAGCCATTAATAATTTGGTGATCATGTTTAGTATCATCTTATGCCTCGGGTCCACGGGTCTGACCAATAGCACTCGAATTAAGTCGACACAAGACGAGAACTGAGTAAAAATCATCAAGGTCTGACCAGTAGGCGAAATACACCATGGGTTGGTAGGGTCCAGGGCTGTGACAAATAGATTCAAACCAATTGCACGTGTTTCTAACATTGTCGGCATAGACTTAAAATTTTCCAAGGGGATGCACATAAATGTGTTAAAAGCGTATACAAAGAAGCATGCAAACCAACTTTGTATCACTAATTTTAAAAACCTTTAGTAATGACACTGTAGTGACATGCCATGGTTCATAGTAACTCTAATCGAACGCACAAAGAAGCGAAGAAATAGGTCAGCGCGAAGCATATTAAAAACCTTTATTTCTTTAAGGGGAAATACGTAAAAACAACGCCGCCTAAAGCTTCCTCTTAAAAGTTTGTTCTAAGTGGATGAAGCCATACTTCCTATAGTCCCATAGGCGTCCATTTATTAAATCAAGAAAAACTAGTTTCTTATATTTTAACGTCCTTATAAATTTTTCCACAAAAACATTTTTTCCCAAGAAACAAATGGTTGGTCCCTAGAGCAATGCATTAGGCGTGTAAAAATTAAATAGACTACTTAAAACAACTCATCTTTTTTAACATATGGCAATTTTAATTTGGCGCGTAAACAATTAGACATTAAAATAATCATGCATGCTAAGATTCATAATACAAAAGATTACTATTAACATACTAGTCAACATGTAAAAATCCATGTTCACGGTCGCGAGTCCTTCCCATTATGGAGAACCATAAGACCCTCACTAGGTTTTCTGCTAAAGTGCCTAGATCGCCGCCATTCACCACAATTGTGAGTGAGTGAGTCTTATACCGAATAGACATAAATTAAAAAGGAATCAAATAAGCTAAATTAACAATTTTAAATTTTCCCATGTGTAATCCTATATTAAACTTTTAATAAGAATTCAAGATCAAGATCTACAGATTTTATTTATTTTATGTGCAGAATCTAATATTATTGTCCATGATTTTACAAGTAAAACATAAATAAAATTTATAGACGCAGCAGATCATGGCAAATGTTTTTAATAATAGCAATATAACAAGAAGGCGTATAATTAAAACAAAAAACGTGTAACCCATAAAGCTAAAACGAGTTGGCTCGTGATGCCACTGTTGGGATTTAATAATCTAGGTAACCAAGTAACTACGAATACGCAGCAGAATGGATCTAGTAATAGCATATAGGTTAACACATAATAAGAAGTAAATAGAAACGCGTACCTCTTAGCCAATGATCAAGAAAACGAGTAAAGCGACTAACACAATCGCCTCTACGGTTGCTCACACAATCACGTCAACCGAATATGTTAAGTTGTCTAGACTTAACTTCACAAACCAAACATCCCTTGTATAAACCCGATTACCAAACAACCACTTGACTTGTAACCGAAAAACAACACCACCGAATTAGGGTTTGTATGAAACCCTAATTAACCGAATACACTTGGACCGAAAATCAATCAACCCGAAAATCCCTAGTTGGGGTTTTAACTTCGAACCAATAAATCAACAAACACGTCGTGTCAATAACTTGAAACATCGAGCTAGGAAGAACAAGTGAGTTCAATTTAAACCTTGAAGGTTTAATCGAATATGGTGTATAGGAATTAACCGAAAACCAGTAGCAAGTAAAAGAGTGAACCGAAAATCCTTAAAACCCTAGAGAAGGTTTTATGAACTCGGCTGGAAAAAGAACAAGAAGGATAACCGAAACTGTTTGGGGTTTTTGAGTAATGTGTGTCGTATATCATGTGATATAGGGTGATGAGTATTTATACTCATCAATCCCTGGTATGGATAAAGCAGTAGACAAACTCTAGTCCAACTCCAACACATATCTTTCATGTTCTTATCCAAACCGTCTCATGTTTCCCTTAAAATATTCCAAACGCGTTTCCTGGAAACTTGAAGTATATACCATATTTCTAGCTCATTAAGATGTAACAAGTTTGTGACTTAGTTCGGTTTTAGTCCTTGTGGTTTGCATTGTGAAGTATAAATATATTCTCCGTGTATTAACGTGTGTGCCCCCAATAGGCTCACATATTCGTAACGTATTCATGCTATCCGACTACCATAATCCAACAACTTTCATATGTGAAATCATTTAGTGAAAATGACGTCTTAGATAATTTTTGCTTATTAGGAAGTGGAAACACACTGGATAATATTTATGTTGGTGACAGTGATAATATAACCAGAACAAGGTGTTCACATTGTTCGTAATGTGGGCATCCAGGAAGCAAGAGATCTCATCCCAAGGATTCTTGTGAACGTTGTAGTTTGATTGCAGGTGAAGGCTGAGTGCAGAAACCATTTGGGTTTAAATGTGACTGCTTATCATGTGAGCAAGTATGTTTCCACCATACTCTTGTACGAGTGTTTTATCAGTTCATAGATTAATATTCTAAATAATCCCATGAAACCACCATAAAGGTTCCTCTAAGGATGTTTGGATATTTGTTTTGAAAGTGGATATGGCAACTAACCAGATGGAAATCAAATAAGTTGATCAGATAAATCAAAGACAAAGTTCAATCAGGTGATTACATACAAAGTTCAACAATACTATACATTTTCTCACTAATTAAAGGTGTCCATGGGTTTTAGAGGCATATTAGATTATATATTGCCAACGACAGTTAACCTACTTTTTGTCCCATACAACAGATTCTATAATGTAAACCAATCAACACAAAGAGCTTAGTGACTTTAAAACATCAAGTACGTATTACCTTTCACCCACTCTTACAAAAGTGCAAGTAAAAGTAAGTCTTTCTACTACCCTTCTAAAATATTGCTCACTTTGGCTATCTATCATGTGGTTAAGTTTCAAACAAAACATTCATTTCTTTCCGTTTCTTATGCGTTCACTAAACTATTTCGTATGTGTATAATTGATTTAACTTCATTTAATTTGCAAAGTTGAATATTACCATCAATGTGGTGAATAACAGAAATGCTTTGAGTTGACATCAATATAAGTTGCTCAATCTGATATAACTTTTTTTATTGATCATACCTGATAGATTGATATCTTGAAATAAGTTGCTCAATGTGTTGTTGTTTGGTCACCCAGATTGCTTGAAGAGACTCTTATTAATCATTATAGAAGAAACTAAACATATGCAGATATATATTAACAAAATTGAGAATAAAACGAACCTTGAATAACTCGGAGGCAAATCACCATTAAATGGATTCTAACTCTTCGTACAGCGATATTATCTACATAGATCAATGCCTAAATACGCAAAAACAACCGTAATAAGGTAATCCTCTTCTTTCGCTATTCTATTAAGATGTAGAACGGCTTTGCTTCTAAGTGGGGGTGCGTCTCCTGGTGCTTTTATGTTGGTGTGGTGAAACTATTGGTGGAACATATAGGCGTCTGGAGAGATAGCATGTGGCCTGATGGTTGGAAACGTTGTTGTTAGAGGATTCGAGTAAAGGAATTAACAATGTTGGTGTTGTAGTAACACCTGTTTGTCTTACAAGTCTTTCTCAGTTTGGTGATCCTCAGTTTGTTTCTAACAAACTTATTCAAGCCGAGAAACGCAAGGTAGCATTCCACGTCAGATTTAAGTACCAACTTCTAACCACTCTTTGATGATAACAATTGCACTCGACTTGCCACTTCTGGTTTCGACAACTGATTTGTTTTTGGTACAGGAAAGCACAAAAGACGTACAAATAGTGTCGTCCATGGAGAGACCAAGCCAAAATGGAGGCGTACAAGTGTACGAGTTCGAATACAAGTTAGACAGCACAATGGGAGGTCTAAAGGCGATTTTTTCAGTAGCATTTGTAGCCTCACAGAAGCTCTACCTTCTGAATATAGCTCACTCAGACAACCTTAAACAACCTCTTAGTAACGAAAAAAGAGTGATGTTGGAACAAGTTTTCATTGTTTTGACTGTAATTTGCCATCTTCTTAACAGGGAATTACAACCATTATATTCAACTTAAACTTTTGTTATTGTGACATTGTATACCCATTTTTTGTTTGTCCCTAAAGCATACATTTATGTTATGTATATTGATACGGAAGAAAATATTTACAGAGTTGTCAAACATTTCCTTTTAAGAGCCACGTTTACATAATCTGAGGATACAATTTGATTGTTTTTTGAGTATAACATCTATGAGACTTTTGTGTTAGATCATGGCCAGTTTAAAACATCGAAGACGTGCAAAATAACCGTGGAACTAAATATGTGTCCAAAATTCATTCACCATCAAGTTTTACATATATGTCAGTAAACGGGTGACTTTTGGTAGATGCAGTTTTTTGATAAAGGACAAGGTAGAATAACCAAGGTAGAAGAGCAAAATAGACTGAGAATATGAGGATTAAAGTCTCCCCGAACAATTGTAAAAGCGGTTGGGTCACCTACGTGTAACCACTTTGTGCAGTTAGTGTTAACTTACTGAAAAAAATATATTTTATGTTAGTCCCACTAATACTGGATCGTTTGTATATTTTGGAAAGTGCAAGTATATAAAATGAATAAGTATATTTTGTCTAACCATTTGAATGTTTACAGAATTTTCTACATATATAAGGTTCCATTCGGTATGAATGAACCATTGTGTCTGTTACTTTTGTCCAACAGAAAATAACTAAAAAAACTGTAACTTAACTTTCGGGTATTAAGGTTTCTATACTAAACTGAGGTTTGGTCCTTCGTTAATAGAATAATTACATATGAAGCACAAGAAAATGATTATTCTGGGGTCTCATTCTTCTCTTAATCTTTATCGTTGCTTCGTCCTAATCTTGAAAATCCGTGCATTTGTCGCTTCGTCTCGAACTTCAATCTTGGTATGAAGCCTTCGTTAAGAATATTGTCTTTGTAGTTCTACGCTGACGTGTTCCACATTGATGTGACCATTCTCTGACGCATTCACGAAATGAAATGATAGCGAATATCGAGTGCTTGGCTTCTTCAGAAAACTGGGTTCCGACGAGTGCTATTGCTGAAACGTTTGTCGACCTTCCCGCGTTATCCTTTTCTCTTCCAATCCAGTTAATCATTTTAAGTATGTCGTTTTAACCTTAAGCTTGACATGCTGCTCCAGGTAGATGCCATGAATTCTGGATTCACATGATGATAGCGCCCACTGCTTGGTTGCTTTGAGTTTACACCAGGTAATAGTGGACTCTCCTAAATAGAATACTATTCCAGTAGTTCCTTTTCCTTTATCAGTTTGTTGATTTCCATAACTACTGTCGCTTGTAACTGTAATCTTGCAGCCGCCTTCTTTTTTGTAAATTATGCCATGCTCCTTTGTTCCTCTGATATATCGGATTACTTGCTTTACCGCCTTCAGGTGATGATCCTTCGGGTCTTGCATGAATCTGCTGAGTAGTCCGATTGAATAACTAAGATCTGGTTCTTTGTATGTTATAGTAAGTACTGAGGACTTCCAATTAAACTGCGGTTAGCTAAGTTGCGGTCACTGTATGTCGCCATCTTCCGCCTTGACCAACTTTGTGTCGGGATCCATTGGTATATTTTGAATCATTACTGTCTGTCATACTTGTTTTCTTTCAGATGTTGTTCATATATCCGCGTTGGCTTGATTGTTATCTCTCCTCCTGTCTGTGTAACTTCTATCACAAGTATAAGCCATTAGCCTAAGTCGCTCATTTTCAAATCTATCCCTTCATTGGATTTTAATACGGTCTATTTCCTTTCTTGGAGTGCCCGTAAATTATCAAATCATCTCATAAACTTAATAACTTTAAGTGTAGAGTCTTGCTTCCTCCTTGTGTAGACTGCTTGTTCGAGATTTCATTCTTTAATAGTAATAATTTTTATAGGTTTGATCAAGCTTTAAATTCCAAGCTCTTGGTGCTTGTTTAAGCCATATAAGTTGATAAGGGGCCTTTTTTTTTTTGTAGTTTTTTTTTAAGCTTTATAGAATTTCCATTGAATTCCCTTGTTGAACAAATACCTTCAGGCAGTGTAACATAGACTTCTTCCTTCAATCTCCATGTTAAATTGCTGATTGTTTACATCCAGGTGGTTTGTACTTGCATCCATGAATAAGAATGCTATGCTAATATTAACCGAAACTGCTCGCGATCCTAGCAACTGGTGCAAATACTTCATCGAAGTCTATTCCTTGTTCTTGTACATATCCTTTTGCATACTAATCTTGCTTGTATAGATGATTTTTCTTTTGCATCCCTCTTGGTTTTATAACCCATTTGGGTGTCCTATTGCCTTCTGATTTGGTGGCAATGTTAGTAAGGAGTCCATGTCATTATTCTTGTGATTGAATCTAATTCAATCTCACATGCATCAATCCATTTTTGATCCGTTGATGCTTCCTTGTAGTTACGGCGGTTCCTTCTTCCGTAAAATAGACAGAGTTTGAGTTTCAAACTTCTTGGTATTTCTGATATATTTACAGGCTAAGTCCTTGAACCTCGTCTACTGGGTACATGATCAAATATATTTCCTGAGTTCTTCGTCGTCGAAACTACAGTAGTAGTTCTTCTTATGAGTGTGGGTTGTAATTGTATGTGATGGTGTGATTGTGCGAGTTGAGGTATCCATTATGCGGAAATACTCGCTTCTGATACGGGTTATCAATATTATCATTGATTTCAATTGTTGACTGCTGTAGCGTTTTTTACCCAATGATGTCAGAATTCGATCTGTGCGTTAATCACACATAAAACTAGCGCCCAAGGAATCTGTGTGACTTGTTGTACTTTGTTCCTCTTCTTCATCGCTATTCCCAATGTCCTGTGGTTTATATTCATTAAACTTTACATCCTACTTACGGTGTTTCTACATTTGGCTTATTGGAGTCTGTTATGCCTAGAGAGCTTTTTGATTTCCTTCCGTTCTGTGATTACGGTTAAGGACTACCAATGGGTATGCTTCTGTCATGCTATCAGCTATTTTTCAAAGTGAGAGAGTGAATTGTATATATTCTGGCATTAAGCTGTGCCATCTAAGTCCGCGAAGGAATTTCTTGTAGAAGGTTTTTTGTCGAGATTATCTGGGTTTTCATGTTGTCACGACTGGTGAGAGTGCCTTATATGTATGGTGTGTTTTAGTATCTACCAGGGTTCTCTCTAGTAGGTACTTATTGAGTATATAAATTGGCACGTGTACTAATTGATTTCCGCACGCAAAGGTGAAGAATGGTAACTCCGCATTGCGCTTCATCCACGCTCCTCCTCGTAGTTGTAACACTGTCGTATTAGTGTTCTCTGCCTCGACTACTCCAATTTGGTTGGGGTGGAGGAAGAGATGCATGGTAACTGTCGTGCTATCCATGTTTCGTACGTATCCTGAAGGTGATTTCGATGATGGTAGTATATTCCGCCTCCTGTCTTGATAATTGTGAGATTCGTAGCATCCTCTCACCTTTCATTCTCGTGTTCGCCTGTGTTGATTTATCTGAGAGGTGTCTAATGATTCTGTGAAAGTTAGTGTTACTAGTTAGTGACTGGATCTTTTCGTTAGTCATGAGAAGTATGTGCCCATAACATGAGAACGCATTTTGTGCTAACTCAAACGTGCCAGCTAACAAGAGATGAACGGAGTGTTCTCTGCTGGAGTGTGATGTGGCTGGACACTTATCTGTAGGCGCGTGAAGGTCCTCTCACCCAACTAATACCTATTGTCTCAAGCGGGTCATTTCTTGTCTTTGATCAGCCTGGAATTTAGCGGTGTATTGTCTGGAAATGATGTTTCTACCGCATTGCTTTTCCTAATAAACATGCGATCACTCAATAATTGTGTTCGACATGAATTATCGCTGTTTGGTGTATTCCTCGTCGACTCAGGATTTCGTACCTAGAGTATGTTGATAAGTTCGATCACATTGAGATATGGACGCGCTCTATCTAAGCATGCACGCTCAATAACCATGCTTGGTGATTAGTCAGTTGCATGTGGCCTAAACGAGACATAGTATGGTGGCTTTCGTATTTGCTGAATTAGTATATTGTTAAATTCGATCTCTTAGATTCGTTTCGCATCCTGTCAATCTAGAACATTGTCGTGTTTAAGTTACGTATGCAACATAAGTCAATATTCAGTTTCCGTCCATGATGACCTGTGTGACAACCGTATCTCCGTAAGTTGCGACCCATAGACCTTACTAGATCTATGTTCGCGTTCTGAGAGATGTTTGGTATTATAGTATACATCTCGATGCTACTTTTTCTGTACTTTGGTTTTGCTTACGAGACACCTGTAGAATGTATAGAGTCCGTGTCTACCTATCTGTTTTCTGGCTAGTACATAACGATCCATTTCCAAAACGTAATCCGTCCTGATACGCTTTCATCAATATCCTTTAAAATGACTCTTGACTCCCATCATTATGGTTACTTGCCACACATATCTAAGTTCCATATGCTATGCTTCTCCTGATGCATATTTTCCTGGTGGAATTTGCCTCTCATTCAACAGACTTCCTCGTGTGTTTAGTCTTCAATAATGATGGTGCACGTCTTCTAAGGTTAGGTGTTGGATGTTGCCTGAGTTGTTGGATGTTTACTCTACTATCCTTCTAAGATGGTCCAAGTTTTTGACACTTTGTAAACATCGTACTTGCTCAAATCCCACTCACTTATATTCTAGTTAGTTTCCTTTTGTGGTTTGAGGTCCCTCTTGTGAGTTATTTCTGGTTTCTATTATTATGCAGTTTCATCATGAAGGAATTTGATCTACCTCCGCATTTAAAAACTGCTTCTTTTCCCCCGAGTGTGCTCGCTTGTTGCGAATAACAAGTTATCCTGGCTTTCAACTTGTTCCCTTCCGGAGCTTTATCCTTTCCTCAATGCCTTGTGTTAGTTTCACATGTGACCTCATCTAAGAGATGTCGTCAAGATCACTTGTCTGTCTATGATGCTACTATCTGAATGAACCGTAGTCTGTGGGTGGTGTGGAGTCTAATAGTTTTCGTACTAAAAGTGATTCATCCAAAGTCTTTCCTAATTCCCTTGCCTTCGTGGCATAGCCATTTAGTTTGGCTGTAAATGCATCCACCGTGTCGTCATCCTTCATTTGAAGTGTATTAAACCCAATCATCAATGATTGTAACCGTGCTTGTTGCACTTTCTCTTCCCCAACGTGTCTTGTTTTTAATGAATCCCATAATTCCTTTGCTGTTTCACAACCGTACTTGTAAAATCCATCTTCGGTAAATGCTTGATTAAATGGCTTTTGATGCCTTATCCTTTCTTAATTTATCTACTTTTGTTCTTATCCTTAGAGTTCTATAGCTCCCCACAAACCTATGGCTTCTTAATTATAACTTTAATTTGTGTAGCCCAAAACGTATAGTTTGTGCGCTTTTCACTTAGGCATTGCTATTGTGCGGTGGTTTGTCACGGGTTTTAGGTGCGAAGTGCTAGCCGTATCATCACCAGCCATCTTAAATGTGCTTATTATCTTTACCTCCTAGTGCGTATGGAATTATTCTTCCTAGTATGGTATCTCTACTAATGAGGGAACGTATATAGTTTTCGGAAATCCTAGTAATACGGGATCAATAAGTAGTTCTCGGGATTTCCTAATAGTACAAACTTAATAAATCTATACTATTCTAATATAATTGAAATCCAGAAAAAAAATGTAACTTGTGACCTCGTTGTTTGTTTATGAATACGAGATGTATTACCATTGTCTCAGTTAGTAATTTGTTCACCACGTTTGATTGTTGTTCCCCACTTTGTTTCTTCCATGCATCGTTGTCCTTTTCAAACCTATTCGACTTCAAATAACCACAAAAAATCTTTCGAAACTTTGTTTTGTTGTGTTTTTCTGTTTCGAACCACAAAATATCAAACACCACGGTTCCTTCTTTTTTTTTGTCGAATTGTTGTTGTTGTTTTATACCCAACGAGTCTAAAACAGCCTCCTGGTTTTTGTTCTTGGCACTAATAAAAAACGCAAACTTGCTTCCTTTATACCACACTTACACGTTTTCTCTTTTCCTTGTGCAGAAATTTCAGATACGATGTCTTTGTACAAAAAACTCTGGTACAAAGTTCTGGAACTCTACACCGAAACAGAAATCCTCAATTTCTGAATCTGTTACACCGAAACAACCTGTCCTTTGTTTCTGATCTTTCCTCGTTGTTGTTGTTCTTGTCTCGTCCCGACACGTTTCCTCCACACTAAACTTTCTTGAGTACTCCTTTATATCCTTTGTGTCCGCGTAGTGTATGTCTATAATCCTCACAACACAACGTTCCTTTTCTTTGTTGTATTGGTTTTCGAACCGGTTTCCAACAAAGTCTTCAATCTCCCGAACGTTTCCTTAACCAAAAATGGTGCGTATGTACCTTCCTCCTTATTCCTGTGTTGCGTCAAATAGCAATCACAAAGATAAATTTCAGCGCCTTCCTTCCTTTTCCCTTGTGTGTGTGTCACCAACAAAGATTTTGCCTCCAATTTCGTTTGTGTTTTAAAGTTTGGCAATCTCCTACGTAAATGGATTGTGGCACTTACTGTGGATCCGGAGTTCAAGTGTTTGTTTCTCTTGGAAGAAAAAGGAACAAACCAGATCGTCCTTCCTGCCTACTGGACGTGATGTTCACAGGGTTCCTTGGGTTTTCTCGTTAGTATGTTTGATATCCAAAAACGAGTCGTGTCAACCACTTGCTCTTGATGCCAATTGTTGTCCCACTAATACTGGATCGTTGTATATTTTGAAATTGCAAAGTATATAAAATGAATAAGTATAAATTTGTCTATCCTTCTTATGTTACAGATTTTCTACAATATATAAAGGTTCCATTCGGTATGCATGAACCATTGATGTCTGTTACATTTGTCCATCCAGAAAATAACTAAAAAACCTATAATAACTTTCGGTTATAAGGTTTATACTAACGAGTTTGGTCCTTTCGTTTATATTAATATTTACATAAGAAGGAGCAGAAAAGACTTATTCGGGTTCACATATTAAACTGTGATTATTTTCTATTTTCTATTTTCTAATTTAGTATATTTGTGAATTTCAAATTATAGAAAAAATACTTTGGGAGACCATTTGACTTGATGGAGATAACCATAACCCAGAGCAACGGTATAATGGAAGAGGCCATGGTGACATAACAATATGATTAGCCATGTGTTTTCATACACATACATATTTCATTGTAAATCTTACTGTACGAAATAATACCCTGCTGCTGTTACCGCAGATGGCAAGCGCAGTGCTCAGTTTGAACATACTCTTTTTGTATGCTATAAGCTTCATTCTGTATTGTTTCTTTGAAAAATTCAACCTGAAGCCAGTTGTGTTTAGCACTTAAATATGTATTATACATACTGTTATATGCTTGACAATACACACTGTTATATGATATGGCTCATTTTTTTCCTATTACTTGGTGGTTCTTTAAACGTTGGCTGCAAAACGGACAAGGATATCCAAATTATTATTCTAATCTATTGCATTATTCTAACCACTCAAAAAGGCCGAAGCGCTTAAAAAGGTTCATGTACTGTACTTTATTTTCATTTTAACCCAAGCCTACTCTGCAAATTGTTTGTCTTCCCGCTTAAATTGTAAATGCTATAGTCAAAGCAAGGCAAGTGTTTGCAACCTCTATCAAGTATTCAAATATAAGCTTTTACATATATATTTAGTCTTTAGATAAGTTGTAATATCAGTTTTTATAGCAGCTTCCTGATCAATTGTATTTTCGGGTTGCAGAGGGGTCCTAGGGGGACAAGATGAAGGAATTTGATAAACGTTCTCATCGTCCCATTTCATTATTTCAGGGTAAAACATAATTGTGCGCGTTTTAATATAGTGTTCCCACATCTCTCTATAACAATAGACGAGCTCATTATGATGAATTCCATCAAGTAAGAGATATATATGCACGATACAAAAAGTTATTCAAAAACCAATAATTACCAAAACAAAAAAATCATCTTGAATTGTGATGCAACGAATATGTGAAAATTATTATAAACTTTTAAGACTTAATTTCATGATAAAGATTGTAAACATAAAACACATACTTATTCTTGTGGATAATATATTAACTTTTATTTCCTCTATTTAAAAAAAATATAATTTGATATATAATTGATTAACCTTTGCTTATATGTTACAAAAAGACATTCATAAAAAAAGACCACACAATAAACAAATTTTAAAAACAAGGTTTCTATAATAAACAAATTTAAAAAACCAATATTTAAACAAAAAAAATTAAAACAAAAATCACAAGTCATACCCACCTATCGGGCGGGTTTTGCAACTAGTATACATATACATTATGGCCATGGCAAGATTCGAACCTGGGTCTCCTAATTCACAAAGAAGCACCTCAACCAGTGGACCACTCCACAATATATATAACAGGATAAAACAATGGCACCTCATACAACATAAATGCCACATTATCACCAAAGAATACCATCTCACCTATAATTAAATCCATGTCACCAATTTGTAATCCACCGGCAACCAACAAATCCACATAGGCATTTTTTATCCACGTGTGCATGAGTAAATCCTGCAAAATTAATTCGTTATAAAATTGCTTTAGCCAAGATTCGAACTTAGGATAATTCACAAATAAGCAAATACCTAAACCACTAGACCAAGCCTGGATTTGTGATTACATTTGAAAAAACAAAACAATAAACAACATGCGATATCAATACAAATCTTGAAAATCGGTTTCAAAATATTGAGAGAATACATGGATTTGAAAATGGAAACTATATCGCATATCAATTTTCTCCCTACAAAACCGAACTATAAGCGTTTCACTATGGCAATCTTCCTCTATACTTTTTGCAATGACATCTGTTATGAAATTCACTTTTAAAATCACTCATTAATCTCAAATCTTCATCCTCGACTTTCCTAAACTGAAGATAAACATGAAAACCATGAACAATTGCTCTTCAATTCCCACTGATTCTATGATCAATCCAGCTATATCATGTGCCTGAAATCCCAGCTACTTCGGAATCATCACAGGAGGTATCTTTTCTATTAAATTCTCATAAGATGATTATTGATTTTAATTTACTCCGACTTAATCGAATTAGGTTACCTCTTAATCTACAATCTTTAACCAGGTTTGTTCAATCTCGAATTCTTCTTTCATTTATTATGTATTCAATACATGGTTCTATATTCAACCATAGAATACCATGCATTCTAAAATTGTTAGTGTTTGGATTTTTGTTGTTTTTTCCACATCTAATATGTCGACTTGGTTTTATATTATTGGTAGTTTTTTTATTAAAGGACGCATTGATTGAAACCACTGCTTCAATTGAACTAGGTATCTTATTTCTGAATATCCTTTTGTGTTTTTTTTTTGAACGGCAAATGGAATTTTATTAAAAAAGGCTAGAAAAAAACTAGCAGCCGATATACACTCAAAAACATCCAACAAACAAACAAAGAAAAGAACAGAAAAACTCTAACGAAACGAACTCGCAAAACAACCAAAGGCTATTAGAATAAGAAAGATCCCACCATGGCGCCAACTGAATTAACTCCCATGAACGAAACCGAACACCCGAGGCATCATACCAAAAAGCGATCTAACCGGCATCCTTTGTTTGTCTCGATAAGGCATTATGAAGAAGAAATACTTCTTTAAAACGTGCCATAATAACTCAAAATCTGAAGATCGCTATTAAAAATAATCTTTTCCACGAACGAGTTGCGCGAGAGAGAACAACCCGTTAATTTTCATAGGGGTCTCTATAGCTCCATCGTTTATACAGAATCTTTTCTCACTAGTTAAGACCTATATAATCAATCCATGAAGAACTAGACTCAACAGCAATAAGTTAACAGAATATCCTTTTGTGTTAATTATATTTGTAGGTGAAAATCAAAAGACTTATTTGTGTGTACTGATTCAGAACAAAAAAATAGCATTAAGGTTCATGCTTAATGATCAATGTAATAAAACTAAAATGGGGCAACCTGGAATTGCAATGAAATAGAATTAAAGATTGTTTTTCATTATTTTTTGAAGTTTTATATGATATGGAATAATCATGAAAATATAAAGGTAACTAGGTATTAAAAAAACAATCAGCAGTTAAAATAAGCAATTCCAAACATCCTTTTAATCATCATCACGACACATCATGCTTTCGTTCCATTTATAGTATATTGATTCAAATCTTTTTTTATTCACACTAACTAATTGTTTTAATCTCTTTTGTTCCTAGGTTAGAGCCATCTAAATGTACGGATTTGGGTTTCACTTCATCACAATTAAGGTACTATCCACATACCAGTTATTTGAAAACCTTTACATGTACAGAGATATGATATTAGAAAATATGTACAGACTATCAATCCTCATAAAATCATGACTACATTGTCATGAGTTTGACAAGGTGTAGTTTTTGCTTTCTGAGATGGTCTCACAAGGAATGGCTATAGGAAAGCAAAAAGGTAACCCTTTACAAATAAAAGATTCCGTTTGGTTGGGTGTTTGGATATACATTTTGAGTTTCTTGTGTGATATTGCATAATAGGAGTGACGTATATAGAGTAAAAAAGAATTGTGTAATTATAAACAATCCTTTTTGAATAGGAATGTTTTTCTAAATAGATGATCAATTATGTACCATTTTATGAAACATATTGGTAGGTGAAGATCCATGAACATATTGGTAATTGAAGAAGCATACCGGGGGCCTTTGGAATATTTCTGTTGGCGAAGATCACAAGGTTGCATAATGTTTAATTCGTCACAAATATATTGTTCTATTATTTTCATATAATTAATGCATATTAGTCTTATTTTCAGGAAGCTATTGCTGAAGCTGGTGGTATAAAAGCATTGTGTGTTATGATTTTCAAATGGTCTAATGATGGTGAATATAGTCTTGTTTTGTGCCTTTATTTATGTCATACCGTTATGGATATCTAATGTTTTAGCAAAAACTGTAAACTAATTTGGTTTTTGACTTCTTATTTTGTACGAACGAGCAAGATGGCTCACTTGCAAAGTTGGTTACCTATGACAAGTGTAGCATGGAAGTTGCAGCTTTTGGTAGTATTCATGCTTTAGTAATGCTTCCTTGCAACTGCAAGCACGACGGAGTCCCAAGAATAGGTGACTTTGTTTGACAAATACTCCTACTTTTTATGATTTGCTGTAGGTATCTAAAAATTTAATATCCTATTGATGTCCTATTATAGTAATCACAAGTAAGAGCGGTGATTAAATGCTTTAGATATTCATAGGTCAAATCATCTACAGCCAATTGGGGTCTGCATCTGATTGGGGTTTTTGGTTGCAATAAAGCTAAATTTTAGAATGTAGTTTAAGAACTAAAATATGGGCAAGGGAAGCAAGTTTGGATTCTATGTATATTCTTCAGGTATGTAAATTAATATATTTTTATTTAGCAAAATATGTTTTTTACTTTTAAATTGATCCTTCACTTATCTTTCCAAGGTCTTAAAATTTGGAGTCTGGACAGTTTGATGTAGGTGGACGTTCCCGTCAAAGATTTCCAAACAGTTGACTAACCAAGAATATCTAACCATTGAGATTCAGTAACGCAAATTTACAAAGATAGTGGCGTAGGTCATACCAGAAGGATCCTTACTTATCACTTTGTAAAGAGACCAGACGGAGTATCAACAATAGAAGTAGGGGGTAAATTTTCTCAACCCTTATAATTAGACAAAATTACGTTCAGGGCATATATATTTGTAGTTATTAACTTTTATCGAGCTTACATGTATTCGTTTTTGTCATTCTTGAATTATTGCAGTGGTTTTTGAAGGATTTAACTGAAACGCTTGGGAGGTGTCATGTTCACATTCGATCAGGTATGCTGCTCTGCGCATTGTATATGATGTTTTTTTGTATATGCATATTTCGGTGGACAAAATTCACGAAATTGGTTGTATACTTTTTGATGTTATCTATATAAGCAGCTTTGTATATGAACACCATGTGCTGCACTTATGAATAAGAGTCATCTGCAACATTTAAATGCGGAATATGGGTGTTTACTATATTTTATATGGATTAGATATGTCTTGGTATCATACCTCTAACTGTGTAACGCACATATGTGGTGGATCATCACTAACCATTAAAGAGCAAAATATATTGCCTAAAAGTGAATTTAAAGAGATGAGCTACACCTAATTGGCACGTGGTTGTATTTTAGTCTATGTAGGTAATTTCAACTATGTAAAACATTAGTCATCGAAAATACGCAATCACTTACACTCGAGAGTTGCTTTCTGTTCAGGCTCTAATCTAGACAACAATGCGAAACTATGGGGTTTAGTTGCTATAACCATTAAAAAAGGTTTAAGAAGTTGGGTTGATCCCTTCTGACCAGAACCTGTTTTGATCCTATACTCAAACCACCTGACCAATGTGTTTTGCCACCTCTGGTTTGATTCCTGATAAATTTTCCATTGATAGCTTAGATTTTAACGGACAAATTCTTGACTGCAGGAAGCTGGTGAATTACACAAGTACGTGAGCTCTTCACTCTTTTCTTCTCCAAGCCGATTTGGCATATCTACATTGGTTGGAATTGGAAGCATCATGTGGGCTGGAACTTATGTGGTGGTGCTCACAGTCGGTTTCATAGTTTCTTTGACTTTGTTAAATGTCTTTTAAATCAACCCGTATGGTATAAAGGGCTTCTATTACTGCTATGCATGGTTGCAAGCGTTGTTATATTCAGGGGTCTTTTTCAGTCATTTATGGGATAGAAAAACTTCATTGAAGGAAATAGCTCACGATGAAAAAAATACTGATGACGTATAGTGTAATGATTCAACAACTCACAATGGTTCATCAGATGAAAGTTTTGTCAAGTCAAGCCAGAGATTTACAGTTATTGGTGCAAATAAAGTCTGTTATATTTAGCCTTTATCATTAGCTTATTGTCTAGGGGTTAAAGTAAAAGCCAAATTGGATTAGAAGTCCTAAGTCATAGAGTTCAATTTGACTTTGTATTCTTAGCCGTCATAAAGTCCAATTTGACTTTGTATTCTTAGCCGTCATAGAGTCCAATTCGATTTTGAATTCTTAGCCGTCATAGAGTCCTAGTTGGATTCTACTACCTCCCCCATCAATACTCTAGTAAAAGGGAGGTGATGGGGAAGAGAATCATGTACTTCATTCTTTCCGAATAACTAATCAATAGTTTTTGGTTAGGAAAATACCTTGAGCTTTACTTGTTCTGTCGATTATAAACTGCTTGTGTGTGTGTTTTTTTCTTCTTGTTTTTTTTTTTCCCGAAATTCAGCACTATTAACCAAGTTTTTGGAGAATCAAATCCAAACAAGTGGTAATCAGAGCCCTGTTTGCGGGTTTTTCTATGGTTAACTAGGATCAATCAAGAAGAGGTCTTTGTTGTTTGGTTTTCTGGTAGGAGCAGGACGGTATCTTTTGTTTGGGCTACAAGGTTCGCGACAACAAATTTCTTGGCGTACATGTTTTTTGACGTCAAGGAGCGGCATGGTATCGACAGTAAAGGGTTTCTTGAGTTCTTCGATTGTCCGGGTTCGCGACAAGGTGTAGAAGACTTAAGGGAGGTTAGTTTTTCAATAATACTAAGAAAAAAATTATTATTTTGGAGGTTTATGCACAAGTTACTTTGTTTGATTCGTGTTTTGGATGTTATACACAAGGTTATCAGAATAAACAAAGGTTCGTAGAATACGTCCAAGACTTGTCGAGGTTGCCAAGGTTTCTTAGGTTTACAAACATTATTTGCAAAAGTAAAAGTACGACAAGGGTTACTTCAAAAAGCGTCAGGGTTTTGTTTTTTGAAGGGTTTCTTGGTTTAATCGATATCTAAGAAGGTTTATTCTTAGGGTTATATCGATAAGCAAGGGTGTTTCAAGTAGGTTGACTTGCTAGAATCGTGTTTATGTGTATAAATTCACAAAATGTTAAACGGTTAGCAAAGGGTTAAAAGAATGGCTAGTATGAATACTAGGTTAAACATCGAAAAGCTCGATGGGAATATTGTACAAAAGCATGGAGGTTTAAAGTTGGATTCAAACAACTTGGTCCTGGTGTTGAAATAGGAATCCATGAAGTACATGATGAAAAACGTGTTTCGTTTAAGGTGGAACTGCAGGGAGCTCATGGGGATCGTGAAGCTGAGGTTTTTCAGGTTAGTAACGATGATACTGCAGTGGCTCAAAGATGGTTGGAGGACAAGCAATCTAAAGAGAAGACAAATACACTGACTGCATTGTTAAAGGAGCAAGAAAAAGGAATTGTCAGACTGTTGAAGATCAATACGGGTAATGTCTGATTCTTGTCAACAGAGGTCTAACAACAACATTGTAAGAAGGTGGGTTTGTCCAACATGTTGGTGTTTACCAGGAATACAAGTACAGAATGGGTTGGTTGATGAGATAAACGTGACACTCTTTGCTAAGGTACGCTGTTTTCTGATTCAGTCATGGACTGCAAAGGTTTTTTAGGCAGAGACTACAACAGGTCTACATATTTAGTGAATAAGGTCACCATCATGCACAGTGATTAAGAGTCAATAAGCATATAATATGTGGATTTTTTGGTTGGCTTGCTAGTATTAAGCAAGGGATGCTTGAACCGCTTAAGGTCAAGTGCATATTCCTGGATACCATAAAAGTATAAGTGGGTTTAACTTTGGAGTTAGATGATGTTACTTTCAATAGGGTAGTGGGGCTTTACAGAATATGGGTTTCAATGAGAGTGAGGAATACAAGAAAACTTTCATTGGTTATGGTGTAGATACGGGTTCAGTGCAGGTGTTGCAAGGAGTTGAGTTTGAGGTGGAACCACAGGATCATACATTTGAGGTGGAACCTCATTTGAATTGACATCATGAAGCAGTGTTCACATGAAACACAAAACAAGATTTAATGGACTATCATTCAGCACGTGATAGGGAGCAACACTCATCACGCGAACTATTCGGGTATAGAGAAGACAGTAATGAGGCTGCTTTTGCAGTTGCTGCGGTGGAGAAGATATATGCACATGAGTCATTGACTTTCAATGATATATAGCTTGGTGAGGTGAGATTCCCAATAGAAGGTGAATTGAAGAAGACAAGGATGCCATTCAATGCATAGGTGCCAGCACCGTTGCATGAAAAGTAAGTGACGACAGAAACGACTAATAACTGAGAATATTACACCAGGTAAAATTCATACATCATTTAATTCTATATAGATGAAATGTTTTTTTCTTAGCGATGCCACCTGAGATCTGGGTTACCAAGGGTTTGCTGGATAAAGCAAAGGGAAATGTACTTGGTATAAAGATCATCAGGGATCAGAGTGGTAATACTCTGAGGGTGTCACAGTCCAGGTTTTACAACAGGAAGTTGGTACAGACTTTGTTGGAGGGATGCTCCATACTGTCGATGGAGGGTAGTCTATCACGGGACTGCGATGTGGAAAAGAATGGTAAATGGTCATATACATATGCGGTTGAAAGCAAGGTGTATCAAGGGGTCTGCACGAGGCCTGACATAGCATCTGCAGATGTGGGTATGTATGATAGGTTTGATCGTGGGTTACAGACAAAACGATATGAATTTGGTGGATTTTTAGACTACTCCATTGGGTGATCAATAAACAAGTTAACGGATAAAACATACAAGAGTGCATGAAGCTGAAAGCTATAGATGCCGCACTTGATGGCTCTTTGACAACTGAAGCGGGATGTATGACTTTTACAAGGCTTGAATAAAGAAGCTATGTGGCTAAGGAGGACTCTGGAAAGTTAGGGCGTGAAGCTTAACAGAGTGGCAGTTAATTGAGTAGCAGCCCCTCCACATGTCGTTGTAGCATTTAGAAACGGTTTTTGAATATTTTCAAACATATATTCATATATTTAAAGCTTAAGCTGAGTTTTTTTTTGGGGAGCCGGGTGATTTATTACTAAACAAAAAAGCAAATGAATGTATCGTTAAAAGAAGTTCAAATACAAGCAACTTTAAAAGGTTAACCCACTCACCACATCAGTTCCTAAATGATCTTCAACAAGTGGAAACAATGCATCAAGTTTCCTCGCTTGTTATATTTAGCCTTTATCATTAGCTTATTGTCTAGGGGTTAAAGTAAAAGTCAAATTGGATTAGAAGTCCTAAGTCATAGAGTTCAATTTGACTTTGTATTCTTAGCCGTCATAAAGTCCAATTTGACTTTGTATTCTTAGCCGTCATAGAGTCCAATTCGATTTTGAATTCTTAGCCGTCATAGAGTCCTAGTTGGATTCTACTACCTCCCCCTCATCTCTATAAAAGGGGGTGAGGGGGGAAGAGACGATGTACTTCATTCTTTCGAATACTAATCAATGTTTGGTTAGGGAAATACTTTGTGCTTTACTTGTTTGTCGATTATAAACTGCTGTGGTGTGTGTTCTTCTTGTTTTTCGAAATTCCGCACTAGTAACCATGGTTGTTGGTGATCAAATCCTAACAAAGTCTTTCCTAAATGGTCGGTCTATGCAAGGGAACTAGGCTTCAAGTACTAAGGATATGTAAAAATATTATTGAAGCTAGGGTAATATTCGATGGTAGTGTTAGTACTATTTGTGCAATCTCGCATATGATCATTAGCCCATTAGACAATAAGATGCGGTTTAAACAAAACCGTAGGCAATTCCCCTGTTTGAGTTTATTTTTCTATGACGATTAATAAAAGTTGCTGTCAAAAATTGTCTCAAGTTAGGTAGTTTCTCGAGAGGCCAGTTTTCTCGCATGGCCAATTATATGTTGTTTTTTCAAGAGTCAAAGAGCAGAAATATAATGAAGATTCTTTGTATAGAGATGGTAAATATACAAAATCAACAACCAACATTGTGTACAAAGAATATTTATTTCGCATTTGTACTGACAACATACTTTCTCCTTGTGGATACTTTAATACCTTTTATTTTCTCATATCAAATGAACATTTAATTATTTTCTTTGTTAATGTTTTCAACAAATTACTTGGTATGTTTATAATTGATCTACCTTTACTCAATTTTTCACTTGGATATTCACAAAACAAGCCCGCCCATCGGGCGGGCTTTGCAACTAGTATATATATATATATATATATATGGGGATAGGATCATGAGAAAATCTCATCTCGGTAGAAAACCTAAAAAACTCATCCACGACCTTTGGATCAAGCCTTCCTCTCCTCCTTTTTTTCACACCAAACTACAAGGACCTGTGTGTCACTTCCTTCATTCTTCAAGGGTTGATTTTATAAATTCACACTATTTTTTTCCTTACCATATATAATGCCTAATTCTTTTTATTTTTTTCTTTTCTTTTTCTGTGATCATGGGCTTTGCGACTAAATCCTCTTGTCATAATTTATTTTTTCTCTTCTTCG
>BQNB010075431.1:0-26770 GCA_026074375.1 Tanacetum coccineum
CAATTTCAAGCAAACACGTACAATAAAAAGGTACATTGTGGATTTATCGATGTCGTCAATGACTTGAAAACACAGGGTGTTATATCGGTGGTTTGTTGTCACCACCCGAGAGAAGTGACTTATCAGCAAGAGTCGTCATTGATAAAGTGGTATCAAAAAGATTACTGATCGATCGAGCGGTGATAGAAAGTAATTGTGTTTGTGATAGTTGTCTTTTGTGTGTATTAGGTCTTGAAACTATACGGGATTTTACAATTCTTGACAAAACCAGGAAAACAAGTGAGTGTTTCACGGGATTTTACAAGTCAGAGAAATAAACCGTATAATTTTGATGAAGCAATTTTGAGTTTTAAATTAATGTTGCAAATTTGTTTGATTAAGTGAAATTGCAAATTCGGGTCCTTAGAAAAATTGCAAATTTGGGTCCTTATTGAAACTGCAAATTCGGGTCTTTATGTGAAACTGCAAATCCGGGTCTTATGTGAAACTACGAATTCGGGTCCTTATGTGAAACTGCAAATTCGGAAGATGCTAATTCGGACATCAAACGGAAGTTGCCAATTCGAAGCTGCTAATTCGGACACCAAAAGGGAATTGCCAATTCGAAAAGAACTAGAAATCTGCGAATTCGGGAACAACAAAAATTGCAAATTCGGATAGAGCTAGAAACTGCGAATTCGTGCAACACACGGACGAAACTCAAAATTTTTAAAACACAAAAAGACACCTTTTTGATTGTTTTTTCCCAAAATTTCTTGTACAACTAGTATTCTTAAACCTATAGGTACCTTAAAAATGACAACTTTTTGGTTTTTAAGCCAAAAATTTCAAAATCAAGATTTGTACTTTATAAGGTTTTTGAAAACAAAAGATGAACAAAAATTAGATTTTCTTTGATCCAAAGCAAATACACCTATATCCAAAGATACTAGATCAACTTTACCTAGGTAAATGATCTTTTAGTGTACAAAGAAGCTTTGAAAACAAAAGAAAAGAAAGAAAAAAAACGTACGGAATAACAAGCAAAAACGAACCAAAAATTCAAACACAAAAACTAAGCAAATCACTCCATGGCTCTTGATACCAATTGTAGAATACAAGTAATCTTTGATATATGAACCAAGAACTAGAGAGAGAAAGTGGGAGGAAGGATGTATTTTCTAGTGAGAGAAAGTAGAGAACATGAAATGCATTAAGTGAAATGAAACATACAACCAACCAACCACCTCTCCAAGGCATGGAGAGGTGTATTTATACTTACAAAATAGTGGCGGCCATGGGCCTTTATAAGGTTTTTCATGGGCCTTTGGGCCCATTATTTAGTTATAAAAAAAACATTGATAAACTACGGGCTTTGACTAGTTAAAATGGATAAGTGACCCGAGACTTTTCTTGTTCCTAACAGCATAGCATTGTTGGCATGTTTAAAGGACTTTTTGATATTAAGGCTCGAATTATTACAAACTTTGTCATTCATTATTAAATGACATTTCTATAGGAGTAGATGTTATCGTTTTTTTAGAAGACATTTGCAGAGATCTATATTTTATATTTTTTCTGAGTTTTATAATTGTGAATTTTGCTTTTATAACATTTTAAGATAAGTGGAAAAAGTCTTTTGATGATTTTGTAAATTATACTATTATAAAGAGGATTTAAGAATAAGGAACCACCCACTATTCTTTGGGCTTCATTATGCCCAGTTCTTTCAGAGTCTCGGGGTGTAAACTTCTCTTCCTCAAGCTTGTCGATAAGGATTAATCTTTCTCGACATTAGGCCTTGGTAAAGATGTCGCCAACTAATATTTTGTTCTGACAAGTAATGCTCGGCGACCTTATTCTCACACTTGCTCTTTATGAAGGGATATCTTGATGTCGATATGCAGATCGAGAATGTTGAAACATTCGTGCAACATAAGGCAATAGCGCTTCTGTTATCATAGTACATTGAAATTTTATTGAATCCAAGGCCATAGTCGATAAGTTGTGATCTCATCCATAAGACTTGAGCACAACAGTCGGACAAGGCTATATATTCAGCTTCCGTACTGGGTATCGCAACACTTTTCTGCCTTTTTGATGACCAGCTAACAAGTCTGTCTCCCAATAATTGCATACTTCCAGATGTACTACGTCTTGTATCTTGGGAAACCAGTGTGATCAGCATTGCAAAGATGTTAGAGCAATGGCAGAATCCTTCGAGTACCATAGTCCCCGATGGACGGTTTCTCTTAGATATTGAAAGATTGTTTTTTTTACAAATGGAGGTGGTTTCTAGTTGGCCGTGCCTTGATACCGAGAGAGCCACACATACTAACAGATATACCAGGTCTTGGTCTATGGATGTTAGATATATAAGGGTGCCATACCATGCCTATGATGAATGTGTAGGATTCTTAAACTCATAATCAACGGTTTCCCTTGTGTTTCCTTTATCAGTTTGGATTCTCCACCATTGAGTATACACTGGGTACAAGATTTCCATTTTGTTTTTCTCTAGTGATTCTAGCATATTTTGATGGTTTAAAAAGATGCCTTACGACTTGTGAAATCTGTAGTCCTAAGGAAAAAATGATTATTTGCCATCATTGACATCTTGATTTGGAACACATTATCTCAGGAAAATTTATCACAGAGTTCAATAGTAGTAGAAGCAAAAATAATATCATCAACATAGATTTGTACCAGGAGGATATCTTTGCCTTTTCTGCTGATGAACAATGTGGGATCAACCATGCCTTTGGAGAATCCTTGGGATAGCAGAAACGATAACAATAGATCATACCATGCGCGTGGGAGCCTATTTCAACCCATATAGAGCTTTCTTTAGTCTGTACATGTGATTTGGATTGTCTGGATCCACAAATCTGTCTGGTTGGCTAACATAGACTTCTTCACGCAAAATACCATTAAAAAATGCCGTCTTTACATCCCATTAGTAAACGTCATATTCATATAAGCAGCAACGTGAGAAATATTGACAGCTTCTAGTCTAGCCATGGAGCAAGGATTCTTCAAAATTCAATTCCCTCTTTCCTGTCAGGTATCCACGATCTACCAATCTTGCTTGTTTTTTAAGTTCCCCAATTATCCAATTTGACCTTATATATCATTTTAGGTGATAAACCATCACTTTATTTGTGATGAGGAACGGTCCCAGACTTCAAGAGTTCAAATTCATGTAAGCTCTTCTGGCATTGCACTCAATTCCAGCATGACTGAGTTAGTGCATCTTTATACGTCTTAGGTATACAACTAAAGTTAGGAAGGCATATTGCAGAAACATGCTTGTTCGTATAGTTGGAGTCTTATGGAAACGACAGTCATAATTGGTCACCAATTATGCATCCTGTTTTTGTATCGGATGATCTTCTTTTATCCATTTATGATGGTCTTGTTAGTTATCTTTTTTTATTGCTAACTGTTCTGAGTTTGGAGCGTCCTAAGTGCACAGTGTCGAGATAGCATCCGATGATGACTGATTCTTTAGAAAACAGGTTTCTACGAATTGGAATGCCAAAATATGGATCGTTACTCATATGTGCAACCTCAAGGTCATGAGACTCTTCTTCAGCACAGAGAGGAATTGTTTGGATTGTGATTATGGAGTGGTTTGTTAGGTACTTGGTGAGGGTGCATCTTGATCAACAGTTGTTGTGGGAAAGTGAAAACGGTTGGTTGATCTCAATCAAAGAGCTAGATCTTCTCTACAAGAAACTGGAGAGGCACGTAGTTGGAAGAGAGAAGAACTCATCATACATAAGATTCATTTCTTGCCTCAATGGTGGTACAAATGGTGTTGAAGGAGGAGGGTTTGAACGAGTCATGAACTGGGTGTTGCAGGAGTCATTTCATGAAGCGCGAGTTCTAAACTGCTTTGTTCAGAAGCCATTTCCGTCAGCTCATCAAAATCGACATGGATGGTTTCAATGATTTTTCGGGTACGTCGGTTGTAAATACGGTAAGATTTCTTCTTAGGTGCATATCCAATGAAAATACCTATATCAGCTTTAGCTTAAAGTTTGCCCAAATTCTCACTATCATTGTTTGGATAACAAAGTGCACCAAAAACGTGAAGGTAGGATAGATCGGGTTTTCTGTCATGTAAGAGCTCATAAGAAGTTTTTCCATGGCGGCGTCATATAATGGATCGGTTTTGGGTGTAACATGCGGTAGCTACTGCTTCGGCCCATAGAAATAACAGAGCTTTTGTGTAGATTAACATAGTTCGAGCAACTTCAACAAGAGTATAATTTTGCCTTTTAACAACACCATTTTGTTGAGGAGTTCGCGCAACCGATGTTTCATGAGAAATGCCAACCTGTTCATAGTAGTCTCGCATAGTTTGATTAACAAACTCAGTTCTATTATCTGTAAGAATGTTCCTTACAGTTGCATTCAATCTAATTTGTATCATTTTCAGAAACTTAATGATAAAATCAGGAGCTTCATCATTTGATGCTAGAAACTTCACCCATGTGAACCGAGAGTAATCATCCACAATGACGAGGATGTACTTTTTCCCATTTACACTTGCAACACGCATAGGCCCACAAAGATCCATGTGCAGAAGATATAGTTTTTCTTGATTGGTGTCTTCAGATTTAGGTTTATGCGATTGCTTCTTGCTTTTTCCCAAGGCACATGTAGAACACAAATGGTCCTTTTCAAATTTGAGTATGGGAAGATCATGTACTAGACCGTGTCTGGCCAAGTGATTAATAGCACCAAAATTCAAATGGTACAGACGACGATGCCATAACCATGACATAGTCTTTATGTATTTTAACAAGAGACATATAGGAGAAGACGTCATCATATCCCCAATGGACAGAGAGTACAGGTTAGTTCCTCGAGATCCTGAGAGTAAATCAATACCTTCCAGATTACAAACAAAGCATGTGTGTTTGCGGAAAGCTACTTCAAGATCCGAGTCACAGAATTGACCGACTAAGAATAGATTGTGTCCCAGTCCCTTCACATAATAAATCCTTAAAATTGTGACGTTCCCTATCTGATAATCACCATACCCTATAATCCTTTGCAACTTGGACTTGCCCGAATTTGACAAGTTCGAGAAATTCTGAACGAAAATTGGTGGGTTGGCAATCTCCAGGTCATGTCTGAAGTAGCCGGATGTAGAAAGATAGGCAACTGATTGTTCGGTTCCCCAAGATGTATCAGGTTTCATTCTGTTAGCAGTCATAGATTTTGCAACCTTAGGTTTGCTATTAGGAACAGACTTAGGTACTTTAGGTCTCATGGTATATACTCTAGTTACTACATGTTCTGGTGTAACTACTTCAAGAGGAATGGGAACCCTAAGAGACACTCTATTAGTAGTGGTTATCCTAGTTAAAGGGCACACATTTCCAACTAAGGTGAAAGTCCTTCCAGTGGGTTTCCATTCATATCCAACAGAGTTAAACACTTTTCCAGTAGGTTTCCATTCTTTTTTTCTTGTTTTTTGTTCTGAGAGGCCAGATTTGGCAACACTACATTTTATACTATGAACGATCTTCTAAACACATATCATGATTAGCATCAAACAAACATTCATTGCATACAGAACAAAGAGCCTTAACACCTTTAACAGGATACTTAACATGTTCATTATAGACATTTTAGAGTCAGAGTTCCTTTTATTCAAACTAGATTTAACTTTCCTAGATTGGACTTCTACTTTATTCTTCTCATTACTACTTTGTGTTTGCGAAATCCTATCATTCTTTGTATTGTCTGAAGGCTTTGATCCGCTAGCACTAGTAGAAAGTTTACTCCTATAGAAGACAATATAGGTCTGTTAGTTACTTTGGGAATGTTGCTTGATGACGTGACAGTGTCCACAAATCAAACTGTTTTCTTCTTGTTTATAGGCGTGACCGCCAACTAATTTCTCACTAGGTTTGTGGTATATCATGGCATGTATCTCTAACATAACTAGCAATCTCTTGAATCAATTAACATACATACAGCTGATGTTTAAAGTAAAGATGCACTATCTAATGGGTTTCATGATTTGGCGTATTCAACTACCTCCTTAAAATAGGTAGCCTAACCCCCAGAGCTTTGTCACATAGTATGCTCTGAAGGTAGTATACGTGAGCTTCCCTATTATTCTTAACCTTAGGAGCCAAAATTACTGGGTCAAGCTTATATATTCCTGGAGCAATAGTTGTAGCATTTGACACTTGGGCAGCATTGTCAACTATGTCCTTTCCTTTGAATTTCCTAAGATCATTTTTTAATGTTGTTATGACAAACTTTTTCCTGAAGTTGAGCATTTAAATCAGTAATTTCATCAGACTTTTGATTTAACTGATTAACCAAAGATTCAGCATGTTCTTTAGAACGAACACGTGATAGTTTAATTGAATCATAGAGTTGTTTATAAGTCTGTTACAAATGCTCATTTTCAGCAATTAGTTTTGCCTCCCTGTGTTTCAGTTCTATTAATGTTTGCCTTCAACTTCTCAATTATTGTGTCTTTTGCTTGAAGCTCGGCTTTTAAATTGTTCAAATCAAACAAGTGATCAAATGTAGGTTTAGTTTGGTTCACATATGTGTTATTCTTTTGAAAAATTTCTTTATTGAGTTGCATTGCAAGTTCAAGAGAAATGCAGTGTTGTTCAAGTTTAGAAAACCTTTTCGAAAGTCTATTATACTCGTCTTTTTCAACCATGTTGTGTTGTTTGAGAAGCTTAGCTTCAAGTTCCAGACACTTGTTGCAATTTTTAACATAACTCACAGAATCATTTATAGCAACAGAAGAATGCATATTCACAGAAGTATTCATATTCACAGAAGAATTCACAACAATATTCACAACATCTTGAGAAATGATTTGATCCAAGAGTCGATCATTTTCAATCAAAAATTGTTTCCTTTGAATTTTAAAACACTATTTGTCTACAAAATACTGTTGAACAGCAGCTTCCATCTGGTTAAAAACTGTTTGTACTTTCGTTGCCTCATTTAAAAGATCTTTATCAAAAACATTAAATATGCCTTTTAAGGTCTTTAAAAATGGAATTATTTCTTTTAGAAAAACAGCTTTAGTGTGTTCAAACCTCCATTCCCATTCTGTTAAAGCATCGAGTGTAATCCACTTTTTCACCACATTGTCAAATTGGTCAAGATGGTATTTAAGCCTTTTAAGGCTTGTATTAACCAGGCTTACCTTAGGAAGTTCCCGAGGAGCTTCAATTTTGACAGGAAATCCGATTCCATAACATATAGGAACATTTAAAAACGAGATTAAACGAGATAAGATACGACGTTTTTACTAAGTGCTATTTATAAACGTTGTTTAAATTTATATATAATTATCTTTCTCAAACAAATAACTACTATTTATATAACTTAAATTATCATATTAATACATCAAGGTACTTTTTGGAAAAGAACAAATTGTTGGACACAGTAATCATTTTTTCAATTACAAATACATGTTCATTTTATTTTACAAGTACAAATAAAATTGTTTAATTTTATATTAAACAACCTTTTAGATAGTGATGTAACTATATAGAATTATATGTGGCATTAGTTGTTCAAAGTACATAGTACTCATACAATCTATATTTAATTAGGTTGCCTTTGGACTTCGCTTGTCGATTCACTCACTTGATTTATTTCATTCACTTCATTTACTGAGCTGAGTTCATAGCCCCATGTTTTACAATATCAATGATTTACAACTTTTGGGTGAGAAATATGCATTGTTTTATGATTGAACGCAAGTGTATATTTTTACATGATTACGTGTTTGCCTAAGTAGCGATAACCCTCTGAGCCTATTATCATGAACTGTCAATTACTTTGTGTGAGCGCGAATGTTATAAATAGATCTATTTGGGATTGACATCCCTGTTCGGGTGATAAGCGCTCACTGTGCCGGTTTACCAGACAACGGACGTATACCATGTCGGATTTAAGATGTTGCGGGTTAGAACATCATCAAGGACAATGTTGGCAATTTATATTGCAATTCATACATGTCGAGCTTCAATGTCATGAGCTTAGGGAAACGTAATTACATTTTGTGATGTCTGCATCTGTTGCATTATCACGGGGAAAATCTTGCGGTCTTACATTATATTTTACATAAACCTGTGAATTCACCAACTTTATGTTGACGTTTTAAAGCATGTTTTCTTCAGTGAAGGAGGTACACGATGTGCTAAGGATACATTGGGGATACTCTTTTGGGGAGTCATGCATAAAAGATTTAGAGTCATTACATCTTGGGATATTTGTTATGATCTAAAATCTTTGTTATTTAAATGTTGAACAAATTTAAGCCGCTTGTGTTTGTTTTAAACTATTTCAATGAATCCAATGTATCCGTATATCAATGACCTCATTTAGATGTCGTTCTCATATCTTGAGTATTGATCTATGATGTACGCTTCCGGACAACATTATTCCGCCTGCGACCCTATTTGGGGGTTGTTATAGATTGTATCGAAGAGCAACGGTTATAGAGAACCCAGGTCAAATGTATTTTACTTAGGACTTATAAACCGTTTTCAAACATTGCATCATAAAAAAGGATTTTTATGGGACATTCATTCAAACGTTTCTTGTTGCATTAGTTGGATATACTAAATGTTGCATGGTTCACATACGTGTTTATAATATATTAAGTATATTATTATTGGTCTTATATATGTACTAATGTAAACTATGTTTAAGTGTTACAGATTCAGTCATGTCATCGGATTCAGCATCATTCGAGGTTACGTACACGTCTATATCATCTCACGAAGACCCGCTAGCATAGGCTGTAGACTTGTTTGGACATCAGGAGCTCGACTAACCAGAGGCTGCACCGGCATCACCTGATAATGTACCTGGCCCTGAGGAGCCAGAGCAGGCACCACCTTCGTCAGATCATGTTATAGGTCTGAGTTACTTGGCATAGTGCATGATGAGATCGTTATGAGGACCAACCTTACGCTGATTATGCCTCAACAGTTGGCCCTGTCTACAGTGTTACGTATGATCAGATCCCCGAGGAGGACTCTGAGGATGGTTTCAGTAGCATATCCAGCTGATGGAGGTTGACGACGCTGATGATGATGACCCACGATGATGATAACGAGGTTCGGAGAAAGGAGGCTTCGGAGGAAGAGGGAGGACGCACCTAAGTCGGCCGCTCTGTCATTTACACCTGCTGTTGGCCTTGTTCCCTACTTTTGAGGTGAGAGATTCCAGACGGATGAGTCATGCCGGCGATACCACCACCACTTGGGGCTACGGATATCTATCCTACCCCAGGCAATATGCCCTTTTCCATTACAGGCGGAGGTCGAAGAGACTTCCTTGCGTTACCTACACCACATCTTTCCACTCATCTCACTATCACACTTTTGCAGAGGAAACACCATTGGCTAGGTGTTTGGCTGCCCTGCACATCCCTCATTAATTCTTATTCGTACCTCACCACATACATGGCTTAGCCACTTACATGTGCGTGCACCTCCAGCTTCAGAGTTGCACCATGGGTAGACTTGAGAAGCCTTAGCACCATCCATTCAACATCCACCAACTTCCATCACCACCATTACCACCTCTACCATCATCTATGTTTGCCACCACCTGTACCCATATCATTACCATTACCATCACCACCACCACCACTACCACCACTACCAGCATCACTATTCATACCACCACCAGTCGACCATAAGGAGGACATTACGAGGTCGATTACCCCCCTCGACAGAGGTTATGTCTAATGCTCACATCAGGTTATGTGGTAGGGGAGAGTTTGGACTGTGCTTGCTAGACACTACTAGAGCGTCATAGAGCAGGACTATGGGCTTTATCGGCACTTGGATACCGAGACCAGATGTCAAAGAGCCGAAGAGGTCGGCTATGGCATTAGGGATGTTTGGGTAGACCCAACAGAGGCTATTGAGGAGATAGCACCGACGACCCTAAAAGGGTTCAATGCTAGGGTGATCGAGCTCTGAAGATGTTCAGAAAGGCGGACACTCAGATTATTTATTGCCGTGATTGAGATACTGTCCGCGATAGACAGACTCGCTTATCATAGATAGTCAATGTATTAATCGAGGACAGAGAGTTTCACCAGGAGATTGTGTTATTGATGGAGCAAAAGGCTTTAGTGTCTCGAGAGTCTTGGACACAGTCAGTGGGATTGAGTTCGGCAGTTAACCAGGACGTGCACGCTATATAAGGACTCACTCCTGAATCGGATTATCGTATTGCATCATAGGGAGTCTTTTGACAGCGACATGGTTGCATAGGATTTCATTTCTAATAGGGACAGTTGTCGGTGGTCTGGACAGATTCAAGGCCATCCAGGGCTAGAGATCTGACTCATGTAGATGGATCCCAAGGGATGATAATAGTGCTAGATTTACTTTTTCATGTCATGTTGTAGTTATCTTTATGTTAGCCGACTAAGTATTATGGGTTTTATACCCAGCTATCGCGGCAGTAGGATTTGTATTATTTATATCTTGTATCAGACAATCATGTATGTTTTCTAGTTATATATGATGTATTGTTATTATGTCATGACGATTTCTCAATTATGTTATGTGTTGCGATCCTAGTAATGTTATATAATTACTGTGGTCATGTGATCTTGTTATATTGTTGTACCAATGTCAATGTTGTGATGTTTACTGGAAAGCTCACTTATTTTATCCTTAATTGAGATTTAGAACAACTAGCACTAAAGAGACCTCTGTTGCTGCTGCAGGGACTTCTCGCTCGTCTGCAAGGTGCTGTTGTTGCGGCTGCTGCCCTAATGACAGCTGCTGATGTTGAGAAACTGATCGAAGCAAGAGTGTCCGAGGCACTTGCTAATCAAGAAACCCTTCAAAATAACATTAATGGTCATGGCGACGGAAGCCACAATTCTAAACTGGAAATAGAAGGACTCTACGCACTCCGCGTGAGTGTATGTACAAGGATTTTCTGAATTGCCAACCCCTTACTTTTAAGGGTACTAAAGGAGTGGTTGTGTTGTCACAATGGTTCGAGAAGATGGAATCAGTGTTCCATATCAGCAACTGTGCTGTGGAGAACCAAGTTAAGTTTGCTACTTGCACTTTCCTTGGAAATGCTCTAACATGGTGGAACTCCCACATGAAGACTGTTACTCAAGATGTTGCTTACGCTATGGACTGGAAGACACTAAAGAAGATAATAACAGGAAAATACTACCCAAGGGGTGAAATCAAAAAGTTGGAAATTGAGCTCTAGAACCTAAAAGTAAAAGGTACTGATGTCACGAGCTACACTCTGCATTTTCAAGAGCTTGCACTTTTTTTTATGATGAGTGAAGGAAGTTTCCTGCGGTATCAGTGAGTTTCGAAAATATGTCGGTGGATTCTGTTATTGATTCGAGGAAATGTAATGCCTATCAAGCCACGGATGATGGAAAAAAGCAATTGAGCTTTGCTACGATCAGATGGATCAAAAAGGGGTCCTCACTATTACTGAAAGATAAGCTAAGCTGAAGATAAAGTTGGAGTTTAATGCTGGAAACAATCAGGGGCACCAACAACAAAACAAGAGACAGAACACTGGGAGGGCTTACACTGCTGGGCCTGGTGAAAAGATGGAGTACACGGGATCATTTCCCTTGTTACAAAATGCAAAACTATTACCATAAAAGGGACCTGTTGCTCCCAGATGTAATAAGTGCAAGAAGATTGGCCATCTGGCTCGTGACTGTAGGAGTTCTGGTCCCAATGATAATAATAATAATCGTTGGAACTCCGGAATGACTCAGAATGCTAGCACTTGCTATGAGTGTGGTGTTCTGGGGCATTTCAAGAGAGACTGCCCAAAGTTGAAGAATAAAAACCATGGTAATCAAGGTGGGAATGGCAATGCCCCAGTGAAAGTGTACGTAGTTGGTAATGCGGGAATAAACCCGGACTCCAACGTCATTACGGGTACACTCCTTCTAAACAACTGTTATGCTTCTATCCTATTTGTTAGGATTAAAAGACATCTTAGTGTTGTTGAAGTTACTGCTACTAGTTATGAATTTACTGCTGCTGGTTATAGTTTCTACTATTAAAGAAGACTGAAGGAAATATTCTAAGTCATTACTACTGCTAGAGTAAAGATACTACTGCTAGTGTAAAAGTTAAGACTGTTAGAATATTACTACTACTAGTTATAAGTTAGTACTGTTAGTGTATATGTTAGTACTGCTTATGTGATAAGAATGAGATATTTTAGGAAAAGATATGATAGAATAAAAACGTATTGTAAGTCCATTAGGGTTCCTTGGTGTATAAAAGGAGACCCTAGGGGTATGTAGTTTGATATCTCATTTTCTTATACAGTCATTTATAGCTTTAAGGTTTTGTATAACCCTAACACTATCAAGAGTGTTCGTATTAATATATTGAGGCTTAAGGTTTGGTATTATACAATCTTGTTTGTCACTGTTTTATTGCTTATTAGTCTTAGTATCATAGACTAGATTCCGCATAGTCTTTGATATATTCAATCAAAGTTTCTACCCATAGTTGTCTTAGATTTACTCAATTCCAACTAAGCTTTTAAAGGTAAGGCACGTATCTATTCAGTAGGATCAACAGTGGAAATAGAGCTGTGTTAAGCAAATTTGAATAAGAAGAAACAAGTCTACACCTAACCAGATCTATTGTTTTGAAAACCTGGAGGCAAGTTTCTGCACCAATGGTTGATGCAGCAAAATTCTAAGTGCTCATTCTGGCGGCATTTGAGGCTTTGGAAGATGAGGATCGAAACAAAAGTTCCTAATGACAGATTTGCTCTATGGGGAGTAATAATAAATGTGACTCACTCCACCAAAGAGAACAGTTACAATTTATTGTTGGTGTTGAAGCAAATATCTTCTCAATTACAGAAGAGAAGTTAGCAAGGAAGGAATGATGTCTAAAGGCAAGGGTGCATTGTTAACAGGACTCTCTCTAATACACATCAGCTAAAGTTCAACACCTACAAAATGCCAAGTCTCTGATGCAAGCTATAGAGAAGAGGTTTGGAGGTAATAAGGATTCAAAGAAAGTACAGAAGACACTTCTTAAATAGCAGTATGAGAATTTCCCATGGAAATGCTCCGAAGGACATGACATATTAATGTAGGACCTGCAAAAGCTTATCAGTCAAGCTAGAGATTCATGGAGAAACTGTTTTTTAACGAAGATCTGAAATCTAAAGTATTTAAAAAAAAAGTCTGCCATTGAGTGGAAGACAACATAACTTGATTTGTGAGAACACAACCAGATTTAGAAACTCTAAGGCATGGATGACTTGACAACTATTGAAGATTTATGAAGCTAAATTTCATGGGGTCATCTAGCATAAGCAAACCACAAGAAAACGTAGCTTTTGTGTCTTCCAATATCAATGGCAGCACCAATGAAGCAGTTAGACCACTCATGGTGGTTTCTGCTATACCAACATGGATAATCGTTCTACCTTACCCAAATTGTTGATAGTCCTGAGTGATGCAATGATCTACTCCTACTTTCCTAGTCAGTCTAACCAATTCACAATAAGAAATAAAGGACCCACGACCCCCCCCCAAGCTGGAGGTAACGATTTTATGCTGGAAATTTACCTCAAAGTGCAATCGATGCAAACTTACACATCATGGCCTGTTGTCCGCAAAGGTGCGAATGTCAAAAAATGGTGGTCACCAAGGAGAAGGATTGTAGATTCGGGGTTAAGGGTTTGCAGGGTAATAACTTCCTGCAAAATATGACATGCTTCGGGTGTCGGGTGTGGTGAGAAAGGACACTACAAGGACAAGTGTCCAAAAGCAAGGAACCAGCAGAATGATGGAGCTCGTGCTAGAGCTTATGTGGTGGTTGAAAATCCGCAGCAGAATCCGAATGTGGTCACGGGTACGTTTCTCCTTAATGATCACTACGCTTGTATTCTCTTTGATTCTGGTGCTGAGAAGAGTTTTGTATCTTCTGCGTTTACGCCTTTTATTGATATTGCCCCAACCGCTTTGAACACTAGTTATGAAATCGAATTAGCAGACGGAAAAGTTGTTAGCACCAATACCATTTTATGTAGTTGCACCTTAGTCTTATTAAATCACGTCTTCAAAATAGACTTGTTGCCAACCCGACTAGGAAGTTTTGATGTTATCATTGGAATGGATTGGTTGGCATACTACCGAGCTCTCATCGATTGTTATGAGAAGATTGTCCGTATTCCTCTTCCGAATGGCGAGATTCTTGAAGTTCAAGGCGAGAGGCCGGAAAAGGATCTTGGATCACTTTGTCATGTTCAAGGCGATGAGGAAAAAGTTGATGCATCCGCATTGTCGAGATTTCCCCGATAGTATAGCCAGATGATTGATGGGTTTACTCATTGTGCGAGAGTTATAGAATTTCGCATTCGATCTGATCCCAGGGCCGCATCACTAGTGTTAGATCTCACAATACCGGTTAGCCCCTCAGAAAGAAATGTTAGGAATTGTCGAAACCAGCTCAAAAGAACTTCAAGCAGAAGGGTTTTATTCGACCAAGTCACTCACCATGGGGGAGCAACCTGTGCTCTTTGTCAGAGAAGGACGGTTCGATATGAGAATGTGTATTGACTAAGGGAATCTAAACAGTTGACTATAAAGAATGTTACCTCTTCTCCAGAATTGATGACTTGTCTCTTTGATCATATTAAAAGGTGGTGTTGCTTCTCCAAGATAGATCTTCGTTCCGGATATCAATCCACGTTGAGAGTCCGAGAAGAAAAAATTATACCGAAGACCGCGCGTTTAGAACCCGATATGGGGGGCACACTTTTGAGTTCACAGTCATGCCATTTGGATGGGACAAACGCAGCCTAAGAGCAACTATTTATGGACTTAATGAACGCGTTCTGCAAGCGTATTTCGGACAAATGTCGTTAATTGTGTTCCATTGACGACATTTTTAATCTACTCCAGTCAAGAAGAAGAGCACGAAGTCCACCTGAAAAACAATTCTAGAACTTACTCAATGTCCAGAGAAGTGTACGCTAAATTTTCAAAGTGCGGATTTTGGTTAAGGAAGTTAGTTCCAGGACATGTGGTAAACGAGGACTGGTATCCACGTAGATTCTAGCAAGGTTGAGGTCAGTCAAGAACTGGGAAGGACCCCTGAGTCACCAACAGAAATCCGTTCATTTGCTTAGGATTGGCAGGTTACTACCGGAAGGCTTATCGAAAAATTTCTCAAGATCGCAAAGCCCCTCACTCTGTTAACTCAAAAGAATAAGGGCATATGGTGTGGTGGCGATAAAGCAAGAGGAGGAGCTTTCAAATTCTGAAGGAGAATTTATGGATGCTCCTCGTGTTAGCACTCCCCGATGGACCCGATGACTTTTTGGGCTATTGTGGTGCATCAAACAAGGTTGTGATGTGTGGGGCGTGCTGTGATTGCAGCAAGGCAAGTGATAGCATATGCGTCAAGGACACGTTGAAGATACATGAGAATTATTATACCACACGGGCCTGGAATTTGGGTAGCGGTGGTGTTTGCCCTTAAAATCTGGAGACCTTATCTTTATGGTAACGACAAAGGTCATCTAACTGACCTAAGGAGTTCTCAGGACATATTCGATCAGGGAAAGAGTTTGGGAAAAAAAATTATTGCGCAAAGGCGGTGGATCGAGCTTTTAGTGATTATGACATGCGAGATCAAAGTAACCCCAGGGCAAGGCAAATGTTTTATTGGGGGGGGGCGCGCGCGCTCGCGGCGCGCGCGCGGCGCGCGCGCGTCGCGCGCGGGGGGCTGGGGGGGTGGCGCGCGGCGTGCGGCGCGGGGGGGGGGGGGGGGGGGGGGGGGGGGGGGGGGGGGGGGGGGGGGCGGGGGGGGGGGGGGGGGGTGGTGGGGGGGGGGGGGGGGTGGCAGATGCCTCTTGAGCAGAAAAAGAAAGACTCATGCGAGATGAGTACGTGCTCATGAGTATTACCTATTCATTCTGGACTTAAGACTACAGATTTTGGAAGCACAGAGCGAAGCTTCCAAGGATTCTCAAAGCCCAGTGAATAGCTTAACTAAGAGGATTAGAAAGACACTTGAGCATCGAAGCTGGATGGGTGGAAATTTACTTGCTTTTGATCGTATCTGGATTCCATCATTGGAGATGTAAGGAAATTAATCTATGGGATGCAAGCTTCATTACATCTAGATATTCCATACATCCGGTGTGCAGATAAGATGTCACTATGATCTGTGAGGACTTGTATTGAGTGGCCTGGTATGAAGAAGAGACATTGCTGAGTATTGTTAGCAGATGTCTTACATGCTCTAAGATTAAAGAGAACACCAAAAAAACCTCAGGACTTCTTCAGCAACCAGAAATTTCCCTAGAGTGGAAAATGGGAAATCAAGTTAGCCGATGGACTTTATACAATAGTTGCCTCTAACAGCAGCAGTGGGTTTATGATATGATTTGGGTCATGTGGATAGATGACCAAGTCGGCTCATTTCCCTACTACTTCGTTGAGGACTACAATAACCGAAGGAAACTGGGCAAAAGATTTATGTCAAGAGATTGTAGCGAGACATGGTGTGCGGTGTAAATTCATTTCAGACCGTGTTGGGTCGCTCACGTCACACTTATGGCAAAGCTTTCAGGAAGATTGGGTATACAAGACTAGATCAAGTTCAGCTTACCACCCTCCGACACGTCAGAGGAGCGTTACTTTCAGACGCTGGAGGATATGCTTCGAGTTGTGTATGGGATTTTGGTGCAGGTTGGGGATAACGATCTTCCCATTGGATTGAGTTTTTTTATAACAGTTACCACACAAGCATTAAGTGTGCACCATTTGAGGCTCTGTAGGGCGGAAATGTAGATCCCCGGAATAGTGGACTGAAAGTTGGAGAAAGTCCCGCTTATTGGACCCAAGCATTGTGCTAAGAAAATCGACTGAAAAGATTGTTCAAATTAAGGAAAGATTGAAAACGGCAAGAAGTCGCCAGAAAAGCTATGCTGATAAGAGAGTAAGCTCTTGACATTCGACGTTGGGACGACCCGAGTGTTAAAAACCAAAAGAAGGTATCTCCATGTGGAGGGAAGTGGTACAATTTGGTAAGAAAGGAAAACTAGCACCACGATATGTCGGACCATTTGAAATCATCGAGCGTGTTGGACCGGTGGCTTATCGGCTGAAGTTACCCCAGGAGCTAAGTTGTGCCTTTGGATGAGATCGAGATTGATGAAAATCTTCGTTAATTGTTGAAGAACCTTACTTGAGGATCGTGGAAGAGATGTGGAAAAGCTTAAAGCGAAGAATGAATCCCATTAGTCAAAGTTCGTTTGGAACTCTCGGGCAAAGGAGCTCGCAGTATTACCTGGGAACAAAGACCAATTCGGATTAAATACAGCAATTCTTTTCTCCGAACCCGTACCTTCGTCAAATGTCGCAACTTGAGCCTTGAGGACAAGGCTCATTTAACGGGGAAGGACTGTAACATTCCGTATTTTTAGGTCATTTACAAGTTTACGATAGTTAATACTTTTATAAAACAAATTTTATAAAAAGTACTATTCATTTCAGAAACTTATACTTTATAAACATCAATAATATGATAAAACTTTTAATTACGAGAACGTGTTCGAAAGAATCACTAAAAACGGAGCTATAACGAATAAGATACGGCTAAAACGGGTTTTACGTTAATTAAAACTAAAAACGAGTAAAATAGCTGTCGTGAACAGTAAAAAACACTATTCATTGCAGAATATTCAGGATCTTAAAAACTTTTAAAAAAGTTATAATTTTTTGAATTCGCTCGTCTTACTACGAAGACAGGGACGTAAGAAACGCGAGCAACGGGCTTTTAAAACGACCCCCAAATTAGGTCAATTTTACGAGAAAGTATTATTTTATAAACGCTTGTTTACTTTATAAAATAAATTTTTATTTTACTAAAACGATTAGTCGGTGATTATGCTATATAGAATATTGAGTGGTTATCAAAGTGCTATAATACTAGGGAGTTTCATAATGAGGCCCTCTTCGGATAGCGTTTCGACGAGTTGTTGGATTTACGATTTAAAGTGTCCTAACTCCTCGAACGTCATGTCATGACCTCTTGATTTATGATAGCCCGAACGATAGTACGATGTAACAACTATAGGATTATTTAACGTTATTAATTAAAGTACTCGGTACTTATACGACCTTAATTTAAATAGGTTGCATCAAACGTTTTGCGTGACATTTTATCTGTGATATTGGACTATCAGTACTCAAGGTGAGTTCATTAGCCTCTTTTTCTACTTTTATTGTTTTAATAACTCTAAGGGTGAATTACATTGGCTTTATTTTACTATTGGACACAAGTGTTTTTCTAAGTGTTTTCAAAGTGTTTTAAACTGTATGCTATCCAGATTATGCCTGAATATTATTGCCTAAGTTACCACATTTGCCAATTAAGTCACACTATATAATGAACCGTCAATTGCATATTGTAGGTGAGCGCGAGTGTTGTGGATAGATTATCGGGACTGACAATCCCACCTGAATTTCTAGGGTCACCAATGTTGACCTGGTGCATGTAACATTGAGAATACTTTTGGTTGTTGGCAAGCATCCTATACATTTGGGGCACAAACAGTTAAGGCTTCGGGTTCAAGAGCTATAGTGCTGCAATAATAAACGTTTTGGATATAAATGTGTTTTCGAGTCTATGATTACATCGGATCTTGTGGTCACCAATTTACCAACAAAACCTATGATTTCACTCAACCTTTGTGTTGACTTTTAGCATGTAATTTTAGGTCCTAGGGTATGAAGACTGAAGGGGAGCCGTGGCGGATATCAATGAAGATGGATTCTGTGTTTTATCTAAATTATATGCAACTTTTGTATTTCATAAAACTTAAGTCATCTTTTGAGATTTTGTTTAAATGTATGTTGAATGTTTATGACATCAAAAACTTATGGGACCTTAATGTATTAAACTTCTGTATATTTTGCTTATAAATGAAATATTATCTTAAATGTCCATTCTTGGTCATTCTATATCTTGTTTGTTGTACTTGAAGTAGCACCCCCATGTTACTATTCCGATGCTACCTGATTTTGGGGTTGTTTACATTTGGAATTTCAGTTTCTAACAAAAACAATGTTCACCTATTTAATGCTATTCCCAGTAATGGTATTTATGAAATTGATATGCATGACCTTGTACCAAATGTTAATTTTATTTATAATGTTAGCACTAAAAGAGCCAAACATAATTTGGACTCTACTTATTTATGGCACTGTCGTCTTGCTCATATAAGTAAAAAACGCATTGAAAAGCTGCAACAATAAGGGCTTTTAAAATAAACAGATGATGAGTCATTTGATCAATGTGTATCTTGTTTATCGGGCAAGATGACAAGGAAATCGTTTTCACGTCGTCCTGAAAGGGCGATCTGATCTCTTTGGAATAATACATACATGATGTGTGTGTCCACTTTAGACATGTGTGCAAGACAAGGTGCTAGTACTTCAGTACATTCATGGATATGCTTCTAGTCGTTATGGTTATGTTTACTTCTTAAACATGAAACATTGGGTTTTGAAACATTCAAGGTGTTTAAGAATGAAGTGGAAAATCAATCAGAAGACAATCAGGCCTCTCGATCAGAATGAGGTGGCGAATACATTAAGCAAAGAGTTGTAAAGATATCGTTTAAGCTGTGGAATTAGTCCAGCAAGCTTAGTCCTCCATACACACCACAACACAATGGCGTGTCTGAGAGGAGAAATTATACTTCGTTAGACATGGTTCGATCTATGATGAATCTTACAACTCTGCCGTTAGCCTTTTTGGATTATGCTCTAGAGTCTGCAATACGCATTCTCAATATGGTTCCAACCAAGAAGGTTGATAAGACTCCATATGAATTATGGTATGAAAAATTTCCAAACTTGTCTTACTTAAAGGTCTGGGGTTGTGAGGCGCTTGTGAAGCGGGATACGCCTGATAAACTTCAACAAATATCTGTTAAGTGTATCTTTATAGGATTACCCCAAAGCAAAAACACTGGGTTATTAGGAGAGAGATGACTTCCACCATATATATGAAAACAAAATAGTTGTTGTGAGGTATGCTAAGTTCTTTGAGAAAAATCTCATAACTCAAGAAGTCAGTAGGAGGGCCATAGATCTTGAAGAAATTCAAGATGAAGATACATCACCTTCTGAAATCACTAGCGAAATTCCTATGGAGGTTGAAGGTTTTAAACCACCTCAAGAGGAAGAGTCATCTTGTTTAGTAGGTGTCGATAAGGTCAAACGTTCTGAGTATGTGTGCCCTGTTCGTTATGTCTAACGTGTAGACGGCGGTGATGGAACATTAGTCTAGGGGATCTTAAGAGGAACCCATAGCTTAAGAAGTCGCTGAGGTGAATGTTAGTGTCTAAGAATTAAGATGACTTGTGAGGCTCGATGTGTGATGTAATGAGGGCGAAGATAGAGTACACAAAGTCCTATGGATTGGATTCGCAAAGTAATGGTGTTTAGAAGTGCCAGATGATGAGGTTCTCAGGTAGATCCGCTCCTGGGTGGGACAATAAGGGAGTTGAGTGTGCATCATGTGCTACACGTCAGACGAGAATACAGCACCTAGTGATGTGAGTGAATAATGTTGTCGTCTCATTTAGTCTAGAACCGCACATTAGATGAAGATCCTGCACCAACATTAAAGAGTCACTCCCGCAGCAGACGCTGCGTAATACTCCAGAACCCTCAGACATTGCAGACACGCTCAGACCTGCTCAGCACAACCACACCCACTCCATCTCACGCGCGAGTTTCTCATGTTAGAGTCCGCTGTATAGAATTCGTTTTAAGTATGAGATCGGTAGGCAGACAGTGTGTAGTGTAAGCACCTTGCATATTCCTAGAGCTGTGTGTCCTCTATACACCCAAATCTGTTACCGGTTATCTCGACTCGCTCTGAGACACCTCGTGTTGTCAAAGATATTGTGTCATTTAGGCCGCCACAAGTTGCACGCGTCGAAAAAGTGCACAAGTATACCGACTCTCAGCGCGATGTGTTATGGCATTAAGTGCTCCCAGAGTACTTCTGCCCCGAGATCATAACCCCCACCCCACCCCCTAACACTCGGGCTACCTGCTAAATATCCATTCCACGTGTCTTAATCCGGTTTCTTGGTGAAGGACATTTATTGGTACAACCTGAATGCGTTTTCCGTTGATTCTAATCAGATCATCAGAAATGTATGAAGCTTCAACGATCATTTATGGTTTTAAGCAAGCATTAGAAGCTAAAATAAAAGATTTTGATGAGGAATTAAAGAAAGTTTGGTTTTTGATCAAATCTTGATGAGCCATGTGTATATCAAAAGCAAGTGGGTGTAATGTTACATTCCTCGTTTATATGTTGATGACATAATTCATCATAGGATAATACATTCCAAGTTTACAAATAGTTTATAAATAGGATTATCTTGGAAGTGTTTTGCTAGATAGATTAGGGGGGAAGTAGCGTTTTATTCCTGGGAATCAAAATCTATAGAGATGGGTCAAGCGATTGATTGGCCTTGGTCAAAACTGCTTACATGGATAAGATCTTAAGAGATATAAGAAGGATAATTCAAACGTCGGTCATTTATCCCCACTTGCGGAGAAAAGATTGACTTGAACAAAACACCAAGGTGCTTCAACACATAAAGAGGTTGCACAGCAATATGCAAAATGTTCCTTTATGTTCGGTATATGGGATTGTATTGGTATGCTGTCAGATGCACTGACGTAAGATGCACTAGACCTGATGTTGCGTTTGCGAAATATATTACAAGTCAGTTTTAACAGAATCCTGGTGAACCTCACTGGACTGCTGTGAAAAATATTCTTAAGTAGTTAAGAAATACTAAAGATATGTTTTTGGTTTATGGTGGAAATCCTGAAGCTGAACTTTGAGTTGATTGCTATTGCGATGCTGGATTTGAGACTGATAGAGATGATATAAATCTTAGACATGATACGTCTTTATTTTGAATGGAGGCGCAGTGGACTGGAAAAGCTCCAAACAAAGTACTACTGCAATGTCAGCTACAGAGGCTGAATACATAGCTGCTTCGGAAGCTACGATGGAAGCTGTTTGGATTAGGAAGTTTATTTCAGGGCTTGGTATAGTACCAACAATAAACGAGCCTATTAAGATGTTTTGCGATAATTCAGCCGCACTTCATTTTGCCAACGAACCAGTGGTTCAGAAAGGCGCCAGACACTACCATAGGAGATATCATTATGTTCGCGAGAGTATTGAACTGGACGAAATAAAATTCCTTAAAGTTCACACAGATGACAATCTGGCTGATCCTTTTACGAAGGCTTTACCTAAAGGAAAGCTTACTCAACATGCTAGGAGCATGGGACTTCGTTTAGCTAGTAGTTTCATGTAGATTTGTGTTTTAGTATTTGGATCGGGGATGTTTGAACAATTTATTTTATGATAATGATACTTGGTATTTTGTTATTTTTATTATAAATTGTGTCTTATATTTGCATGTTTAAATCCACGAATAATGTTCATTATTCTAAATTAATTCATTGTCGGTTAACAATATGGGAATATTGTTAAATTAAGACAAATCTAAGTGATTGGTGATATCTTGGATATTAAGGATGTGTCCATCAAACTCACATAATATTCATAAGATGAATATTGGATTTCCCCAACTAACAAGAATATTACTTTATGGATCGTCATCATTAAGTAAATCTTGTAAGTGATTTTATTTATAAAATCCTTAGACTTGAGATGCAAGTGGGTCTTGCATATGTGAATAATCCTTCTTGATCTAGTTTAAGTTATCCTGAAAAAGGTGACTAATAAGGGCTATTTCAGAAGTGATTGTGAAGCATGATGACTTGACACTTGTAGTCAATAAAGAATTTGTTCCTTCAATAGTTGAAGAATGATACCACTAGGCCCCTCGTAGAATTATCAGATGTGTGTATGGTCGTACCTGAAAGCTCATGTAGATACGTCTCATTGATTTTTGGTAATCTTGATTAGTTACATATACGAGAAACAAAATCGTTAAATAATGGAATGACATTGATCCATATTCATTTTTAACACGGTATCTGAAACAAAGGGATTGTAAATTCATAAATCATTTATCCGCGTCTTTAAGAAACCACACTCGGATATTTCTGGGAGCATTGACGTGTTGCTAGACGCTTACCAATGTTATTATATTATTTATACATGTCCAAGTGGGAGTTGTTAGAATATGTCCACGTATAAGTAATATATGTCCGAAAATCTATTTGAGCCTACGGGGACGTACACGTTAATATGTAGAACAACGATTAATATATTAATGTAATATATTAGTGTTTAATGAACGATAGTTAAAAGTTTAACAAGAATTATATTAGTCGCTAAAAGTTAAAGAACTAATATGCAAAACCGAGAAAAGGAAAGTTTCGGTTCACCCCCTTGTTTTCTTATACCGGTCGAATTCCACCTCCTTGAGGAGGTGGAATTGCTTGCTTACTCTCCAAGCTAAGAGGTCTATAAATAGGGGCTTTGGTTCATTGTTTCTCTCATAACTTGAAATCCAAAAACCCTAAAACTCTTCTTGTGTTCTCCTTGTGTTCGACCGAATCCCAAAACCCACAAAGGGTTTCGTTTTCTTCCCTTGGTCATGCGATAGAACTGAATACCCTTTAGGGTTTCGGTTTTGTGGTTTTATACCACATACGTGGAGGTTTTGCTTGTGTGTTGATTGAATCAAAGATGAAGGTGATCGTTTGATAAACACTACTAGTACTAGCATACCTCGTTGTTTGCTAAGAAAGTATTGTGTATGTCAACTTAGAGGGATTATACTTTTGATCCAAGTGGTTTCGCGTGGTGTTATACTTACGTGTGTATTCAAGGCGGCGGTTTGTTTATTGCTAAAAGGTACGCGCGTTCTTGAATCCTTGTTAGCTATATTATTCTATACGTGTTTAATCTTTTCGCTGCGTACTCGTGTTTTAAAGGTTAAAAGATGAAAAACCCCAACAAAACTAATGTATATGGCAATAAAAATAGACTATGAAGCAAATAATATAAAGACCAAATCTTAATCTACTATTATTCCAAGAGATACAAGTAAAGTGCTTTGAATGAGTTTCGAAGAGATCGACAAACGATGCATTACGATGGCAATATTGTGGGTACACAGGCCATTTGACAGTACGGTGTGACATGATCAAAAAAGTGGTTCGAGTGACTTATGAAGAAAGTTATGTTATAGTGAGTATTTGCATTGCATAATTGTGAGGTTCGTGAATTTTGGCCAATAGTATGGTCATGTGTTTCTAATTGGGCGGTGTTGAGTTATTGATTTGAGCTTTGTGGGTTTGGGGCCGCTAACTATTTCAACTCCATGTTGTTGGGATTTAACATTCTAGGTAACCAGTTTAGCTACGAGTACGCATCGGATTGGATCTAGTTAAGGCACATAGAATTAACACTTAATAAAGTAAATAATTATAACAAAGTAAAGATTTACTTACCTCTTGATCTTGAACTTGAAACGAGTAGCGGTTAAATTACCGCATCTACGGTTGCTCACACAATCACGTTAACCGAATATGTTAAGTTTGTCTAGACTTAACTTCACAAACAAACAACACTTGTACCTTCTTGGATCAAAACCCTAATCAAAACAACCCTTGTGATTCTGAACCGAAAACCAATATCACCGAATTAGGGTTTATAGAAAAACCCTAATTTACCGAATACCTATGAACCGAAAATCAAAAGAACCGAAACCCTTGTTGGGATTTTAATCTTCGAACTAGGATAGCAACGAACAACACGTGTTTAAACCTTAAACGTCTAGCTTGGAAGAACAAGAGTGAACAATTAAACATTAAAGATTTAATTGATTTCGGTGATGAATTAATAACCGAAAATCAAAGAACCCTTTAGGATTTTTGTTAAAATCGGTTGGGAAAAGGAACCAGGAAAACCGAATATAATTTGAGGATTTTTAGAGTGTTTTTATCGTCAATAAAGAGTTAGATATCAAGGGTATTTATAGCTATTGAATCATACTCTTGATAAACTAGGACACAAGTCCTATCCTTATCAAAACACACCTTTTCCTTTTTTCCTCCTTATCTAAACCGAACCTGGATTCCTTGGAATATTCTTATTCAATTTCCAGCTTTTACAAGTTTGTGTCTTAATCGGTTTAATCCTTATGGTTTGTATTAATAACGTTTGTGAAATGTAGAACATATTCTCCGTGTATTAACGTGTGTGCCCCCAATAAGCTCACATATTCGTAACGTACATCGTGCTATCCGACTACCATAACCCAACACATGTCTCGTGGTGGATGAGTTAGTGGTTCTCCATTTCTTTTATAGTTTTAGTTGTGAGGTCAACTTGTAATCTATTTGTTTGGCTTTCGGTTTTTATAAAATTGTTACTGTTTCAAAAAAAAAATCTACTATTATTCATTTTATCCTGATTCTAAACATTCAGGATTTGACTAAATTTGAGATTAACACTTTCAAGTAAATATGGAACAGTATGTTGATGACAGCATCAACTAATTACTAGCACATTTAATTTATGTTGATGCGCGCATAGTATATGACTATATGTTGCTTCTTATAAGAGGTTTACGGGCTTTTGCCATGTAAAAGGTTAGTGTGATTTGTAGGCTCTTTCGATTTGTTTGTACTACTGTGTTTTGTGTCCTTTTTTGTGAGTATAGCGTATGATGTCTCAATCATTGAGGTACATGAGGATTTGTAGATTTGGTGATATATGTATATATTCTTGACGGAAAAAATGGTTTTGGTACGGGTAGTCGTGGTCTTTATGTTTTCGATTGTTTCCAATATTCCGAGTTGCATTAACTTTTGTAATGGCTTTCATATTTGAGCTTAGGTATTAGTCTCTGCTTAGATGTTGTAGCAGCATGGGTTATATTGTTTAGGTTTGCACCTTTTTCTTTCTTTTGCTTACATAAATTAAAATAACAGTTGCTCGTATTTGTCTTTTGGGTAGTTGCTTAAATTTTTTGAAGTGTTCTTTTTATAAATGATTAAACCAAAACAGTCGTAGAACTAGAACTTAGCAATCTATACCGAGCGAAGCGCGGTTTAACAATCCTTGTAAAATACATTTGTCGCAAGACTTATTAACAAGCAACAACAAATATCCATAAGATAGTGGCAAATAGGAAATAAGTCATCGACAAGGTCTTTCCTAAGATCCCACTTCTCATCTCTCGATTGAAAGAGTGTCGGGTTTATCAAAACACCTATTTGACTTTGTAATTTAAGTAAGGAGTCGAGCACAAGCTCAAAAAGGATCATGCTCGACTCATTTAGCATTGATATCGAGCTCAACTCGTTTTGAGCCTTATTTATAGAGCTCTAATTCGGCTCATGAGTTTCCTTTTAAAGCTCAAGCTCGATTCTTTAAAATTATACAAGTTTTGGATATCAATGTCGAAATAAATCATGCACTACATTTTAAAAGACCACTTCGATGTTTGAAGCTTCAATAAAAAGCTGCACTAAAGATAGCTACCTCGTTGCTTTTACATTTAACGCATTCCATTGCAATTAATGATTCAATGCGCTTTCATTAAATTATCCGCTCACCTTTTTGAATGTAACTTGTAAGGCATGGAGGCTCAATAAATTATTCACCTACCTGTTAGTAATTTGCTCTCAACGACCCTTATTAATTCACCGGCTCATTCACAAACCAAACATTTCCTCGTTTATCTTTTT
>BQNB010075432.1:0-31467 GCA_026074375.1 Tanacetum coccineum
ATTGGAGGGGATGTCAAGTCACAAGAGAATTTATGTTACACCCTCTCACACAAAGAAATTTTTTGCTAACATGAAAAGGCAAGGAAAAGACTTTTTTGGAAGGGAAACACCTTTATTTCCAACCATGGTGGTTCAAGCTCAAGAAGAAATGGGTGAAGGTTCAACAATGCCAACTGATCTCCATCACACACCCATCATTACTCAACCTTCATCATCTCAACCTCAAAGAAAACAAAGATCTAGGAGGTCAAAGAGAAAGGTCATTGAGGTACCTCAGCCTAGTGATCCTACAAATATAGCAGATGAGGCTGTCAATGAGGAGCCTAGTATGCAACTTAAGGAATTGATGGATTTTTGTACCAAATTGCAACAAAGAGTGCTTGACCTAGAGAACACAAAGACTACTCAAGCTTAGGAGATTACAAGTTTAAAGAAGAGAGTCAAGAAGTTAGAGAAGAAAGGAGGGTCAAGAACTCATAAGCTTAGAAGATTATACAAGGTTGGTAGATCTGCAAGAGTAGTTTCTTCTGATGAAGCTAGTTTGGGTGATCAGGAGGATGCATCCAAACAGGGGAGGAAAATTCATGATATTGATGCTGATGAAGACATCACCCTGGAGAATGTTCATGATGCTAAAATGTTTGATGTAAATGATTTACATGGTGATGAGGTATTTGTTGAAAAAGAAGTTCTTGTTAAAGAAGTTAGTGTTGTTGGTAAAGTTAATACTGCTAGCATTGCTACAACAGTTAGTGCTGCTACAATAACTGAAGATGAAATAACTTTGGCTCAAGCACTGACAGAATTGAAAAGTGTAAAACCTAAGGTTACTACTGCTACAACAGCAACTACTAAAGGAATTCTTCTTCAAGAGCCAAGTGAATCAACAACAACAACAACAACGATTCCTTCAAAGGACAAAGGTAAAGGTATAATGGTTGAAGAACCTTTAAAGATGAAGAAGAGAGATCAAATCAGCTTTGATGAACAAGAAGCTATAAGATTACAAGCTAATTTTTTTTGATGAGTAAGTAAGGCTTGCAAAGGAAAAAAAATAAAGCCAATGTAGCCTTGATTGAAGAATGGAATGACATTCAGGCTAAGATTGAGACTGATTATGAATTGGCTTAAAGACTGAAAGCAGAGGAGCAAGAAGAGTTGACTATTGATGAGAAGGCTACATTGTTTCAACAACTCTTAGAGAAAAGAAGAAAGCACTTTGCAGCTAAGAGAGCAGAAGAAAAGAGAAATAGACCACCTATAAGAGCTCAACAAAGGAGTTTTATGTGTACTTATTTGAAGAATATGGCAGGATGGAAGCCCAAATACTTGAAGAGCAAGTCCTTTGTAAATATTCAAGAATTGTTTGACAAAGCTTTCAAGAGGGTGAACACCTTTGTTGACTTCAGAACAGAGTTGGTTGAAGGTAGTGAAGTAAGAGTAGAAGCTAGTGAGACAAGAGAAGAAAGCAATTCAAAAAGAGCAGGAGATGAGCTAGAACAAGAGAATGCAAAGAAACAAAAGGTGTATGACGATCAGGAAGCAGCTAAGATGAAAGAGCTCATGAAAATTGTTCCTGATGAAGAGGAAGTAGTAGTTGATGTTATACCTTTAGCTACTAAACCTCTAAGCATTGTTGATTGGAAGATTGTTAAAGAAGAAAACATCAGCTACTATCAAATTATAAGAGCTGATGGAAGTTTAAAAAGGTACTCAGCCTTTATTCAGATGCTTAGAAGCTTTGACAGGGAAGATTTGGAAACTCTATAGAAATTGGTTAAAGCTAAGCATGGGTATACAAGGCCAGATGAGGGCTATGAGAGAGTGATATGGGGTGATCTAAAGACAATATTTGAACATCATGTAGAAGATGCAGTGTGGAGGAATCTACGGGAAAACAAAGTGTTGGTTTGGAAGCTATTTAATTCTTGTAGAGTACACTTTGTGAGGTTTCAAAGTCTGCATGTATTTATGTTGGTAGAGAAGAGATATCACCTTACACCTACTATAATCACATATATGCTTAATAAGAAGCCGCAAGTTGATCATTGGAATAAAATGTGTTATCCGCTTCTTAAGCTCATCACAAAGTAACTCAAGAATCAATGAAGTGTTTGGAAGCATCCTCTTAGTGATTAATGAAGCTTTTAATGAAGAAACTTGATGATTTTAAAGATAAATATCAAGTTTAGGGGAGGATTGTTGGGATTAAAAGACTTCTTGATGATCTTAGAGTTACTACTGCTAAGGTTTGTGTTACTGCTGCTAAGCATAAATTAGTGCTGTTAGTAATCTTAATGAAAAATATGCTAAGTAGTTAGTACTACTAGTTTCTACTGCTAGTGTAAGTTACTACTGCTAGTGTATGTTACTACTGCTAGTGCAACTTAGTACTGCTGGTGAAGATTGAAAAAAACTTTCTAAGTAGTTAATACTGCTGGTACAAAAGTTACTACTGTTGGTGTTGGGAATTAAGGTCTTCTATAAAGTTTATACTGCTAGCTCAACTTAGTACTGCCAAGTTTAAAGAGTTTGTACTGCATAGATTATAACTACCAGTACTAACTGGTTAGTACTGCTAGAGCAAAAGTTAGTACTGCCAGTACTAACTTAATACTGCTGAGAAGAAGTTAATACTGCTGAAGACTGAAGACTGCATGAAGATAAAGACGTATGAAGGGATATGCATGGATTTGTTCATAGTATATATTCTATAAAGATATGAAGATATGTACAAGATTATATATTTAGAAGATATGTTGATATCTTATAGAAGTTTAAAAGATTTATAGTTATCTTGTAAAGGACGTTCTATAAATAAAAAACAAGTCATTCATAAGAGTTGTATCAAAAGAGCTTCAAGGTTTTATGAAACCTTAATACGTAGTTAGAGTATCGAATTAAGATATTGAAGCTTTTGGTTTGTTAATCTGTGTAGTTTAAATATGTTACTATTCTTAATTGAAGAATTCTACTTAAATTAAAGATTAGATTAGCATACATCTTTATTATCAACAAAGTTTCTATCATAAGTTTGTTAGGATTTATCATGCAACTAAAAACCATAGACACTAAGTAAAGGAATTCAAGATTCCATTGGAAGATAGGAACAACAAGAATCATAGAAAATAACAACCACAACAACTGACACATCACAATAAATAATTAATAATGAGAAATTAAAGAATAGATAGTGTCCGGTTACCGTTGTGCGTTGTTAGAGATCTTTGTTCGTTGATAAGATTATATGGTTCGTTGTGTAAGAGATTATTGTTCGTTGAGTAGGGATTATTTGGTTTCGTTGTGTAGAGATTGTGGGTGCGATGTGTGGAAATTATCTATGCGGATTATCATCATCTGACAAGGTGAGTTCTCGTTAGCCCTATTTTTAAATCAATTTAGTTGATTGAAAAAATATCTCAAATGTTTTTGAACTATTTTTCAACTGCGCGAAATGTGGGGTTTTGTTTTTGGACAATTTAGGTGCTTATAACTTGCATAAATGTGAATATTAGTGTTGTAAACGAAATGCTGTGTGGAACATTTAAATGTTAGGAACTTTCGCTATATATAGCTCTAGCTGGTAGGCATAGGTGGCAGGAAGCCATCTCGGGTTGCGACCACTAAAGCGGTGACAGACGCTGATACAACGCTTGGTGATAAGACTAAGCGGGGATGCTAGATCATGTACATGGTTAGAGGGATACTAAGTCATGGGTTTTTTAATTGTTTGCATATAATCAATGTCATATAGCACAATTGTCCACTGTATAGATATTGGCACAACGACAAGGGTCTTACCACCTTTTCAACCTACGAGCTCACCCAACATTAATGCGTTGACAGATTTCGAGTACATTTTTCAGGAGTTGTTTTGATAAAGGTAAATGGATGGTTTTGGAGATTAAAGATGTGCACCCTTGGGGATTTAGGATTTAAGACTGAGGTCTTACATATCAAGATTTAAACATGAAATCTTTGTAAATAAATTTTTGTAAACTTCGGATGGTATTATCTTGTATCTTGTGCAATGTGAATCATTATGTCGCATTCACCTGTTATTTCCTGCCCACTGACGGGTGAGGACAGATTGGTAAATCAGAAACCAATGTTATGGAGAATGCTTATTTATAAAAAAGAAAAATGCAACTATGCTTTAGCCTGACAAAGTTAACTACGCCAAGGCGGATTCCTACGCTTTTTCCTAAGATTAACGCAATAGCCTGATCAACTATGCTTAATTCACGAAGGACTATGAAACGATGGGGGTAGTTTTCTTAAATTATGTTAGGGGAAATGGAGGAATGTGAAGTCTGAGTCCACCTGAAAATGAATTGACCTTCAGAACGACATTTTGGTAATGATGTACCTTCCACCTGTAATGTGGTATGGAGTAATGCTTTGTGAGTCAATGTGAGTTTAGATTGTTGTTGTTTGCTAAGTGGCTTGACAATTTCTTAGCATAATTACATGATGCCGCTGTGAGCTTGGTAGATTTATTCATATGTAGCGATGTTGATTGAGGATGTGTCTTTGGTAGTTATGTTGTTGCATTGCATGAGGCCCTGAGGCGCTTGTGCTGTATCGAACCTTGTTGTACTTATTTACTGGTTCGTGAACCATCTCGTAATAAACCTATAAATATACAAAGGTGTGTGTGTATATAATATTTATTATAGTTATTATATATATATAATATATATAGTTATATATAGAAAATATATAATTATATGTATAATATATATATATATAATAGTGTAAATGGTAATTATATATATATGTAATATATATATATATATATGCGTGTGTGTATATACGGTTATGAACACCTAAATTCAAACGTTATGTTGATTTAATATACGTAAGCAGAGTTATGCTGATAATTTGAGTAATGATATTTTATGGGAATAATTATTTTGTGTCGATTCAACTAAAGGACAAAGACGACTTTTGTAAACGTTAAGTGTTAAAGGTTAAAGCTATTGAACGTGAATACTAAAGATGACAGTAGATTCATAATTGCCCTTTGTTTAGCCTAGATAAAATAGATCGAAAATAATAATTAAAAATATTATTAATTATTAAAGTTGTTAAATACTCATATATTATTAAATAATATATTAACCGTATCGTATACGAGATGTTAATTCCGTTTACATATCGATCTTTGAACTCTTACTATATTCTCGTTGGATTCTCTGGATTGTTTGGTTAGTTGTGTCAATTTAAGTTTGTCGGGTATAATTAGTATTTTGTATTAAATGTCGCCACTGTAAGACCCAAGTAATCGAGTTTTTTTTACATACTTTTTTTTGAATATAAACACAACCATGATACCAAAATGTTTTTGAATGAGAATAATTTTTTGAAATGAGAATGAGATTTTGAAATGAGAACAGGTGTTTTGGTAATAAGGATGAGGGTTTTGCAATTAGAATGAGATTTTGAAATGAGAACAAGTGTTTTGGTAATAAGGATGAGGGTTTTGCAATGAGAATGAGATTTTAAAATGAGAACAAGTGTTTTGGCAATAAGGATGAGGGTTTTGCAATGAGAATGAGATTTTGAAATGAGAACAAGTGTTTTGGTAATAAGGATAAAGGTTTGTAATGGAAATAAAGGTTTAAAACGAGAATAAGAAATTGGTGTGAGTAAAGACGAACGCTTATACAGTAAGGTAATTTGTACAATAAACATTAATAAGGTGAAATTAATGATTAGGTAGTGGCCGGGTACCGTTGTGCGTTGTAGAGATATTTGGTTCATTGAGTAGAGATTATTTTGTGTAGAGATTATTTGGTTCGTTGAGTAGGGATTATTTGGTTCGTTGTATAAAGATTGTCTGTGCGTTGTGTGGAGATTATCTATGCGGTTATCATCATCTGTCGAGGTGACTTCTCGTAGCCCCACTTTTCAAATCTTTTCCGTTGGAGGAAAATGATACTCAAATGTGTTTTGAACTATTTTTCTGAACTGTACGAAATGTGGTTTTGTTTTTGGGACAATTTATGTGCTTATGACTGCTATGTGAATGATATGTGTTGGCATGATATGCTGTGTGGAACTTCGCCCTATATATAGCTCCAACTGGTAGGCTTTAGGTTCGGTAAGACATTCGGGGTTGCGACCCTAAGAGCGGTGGTACACGCTGGTGATAAGACTAGAGGGGATGCTAGGTCTTGGTACGTAATTAGTGGGGATGCTAAGTCATGGGTTTGTGATTGTTTGCATATATTCACTGTCATATAGCACAATTTTCCAACTGTTGGAGATATTGGCACAATGACTGGGTTTCTTTTAAACCTACGAGCTTAACAACATTATTGTTAACGTTTTCGAGTATCATTTTCAAGTGTGTTTTAATAAAGGTAAATGGATGGTTTTGTAGATTAAAGATGTGCACCCTTGGGTATTTGGGATTTAAGACTGAGGTCTTACATGTCAAGATTGAAACATGAAATCTTAGTAAATTAATTTTTGTAAACTTCGGATGGTATTATCTTGTATCTTGTGCAATGTGAATTATTATGTCGCATTCCCATGTTTCCGCCATTGACGGGGTGTGACAACAAACTAGACTTCATAAGCTTTTCAACGATATAAAGAACTCGTTCTAACTCCTTACGGTTCAAAAGTTACGTCAAAAACAAAATCCGAAAAACATCATCCCAAGCCCAGCCGGGAGGCTGGAGAGCTAGCCGGGCGGCTGGATCTTTGCCGGTGGCCAGCCAGGCAGCTGGAAGGCCCAGCCGGGTGGCTCCCTGCTCCCTGAAACATACCAAACTCATTTTGACACTTTGACACGAAAAACTAACTTCTCGGACTTGATATTTCATTAAACTCTCCAGAATTCCTTAAAACAACACATTACAACATTATCATAAACCTTTGTTGTCTAGTTGAACCAAAACATTATCTTACGGGTTTACCCATACACTCTGTTTGACCCGTTTTACATACTTGTTTCGACCTATTTACATACAACCATAACAAATGACCTTGACCCTCTTTCACTTTGACCTTTTTAAAATACTTGACTTTAGACAAAAACATTAACAAACATTCATTACACTTGGGGGGAGGGGGTTCAACCTTGATTCAAAAGCTCGGTAACTACCTTATTTACTTGTCTAATATTGACAAGTACTTCCACACTTATGCCTTAATTCTCGCATTACCTTGCTTGCCGTTATAACCTAGGCAAATCACATTACAACTTAAAATATAAGCTCGTCTTAGTAAATAATAAGAACATAAACAAACTCTATTCCATAAGCACATTGCATCATAACTTTTAAATCATCATTCATTTATAAACACATCAATTCAACATACTTTACTAGTTAAATCAACTAGGCTAATCATATCCTTTACAAAACACACATTATCTCTTATGCTCCTCATACCTTCAAATGCATATCAACTATGCAATCCATAACTAGCTAGTCTAAATAACTAGCCCCATTCTATTCTTAGTCCAAACCATCTAATACTTAGGCTTTCCATACCTTTGTCAATACAATTCATAAAACACATAACATACAATACAAGTATGATAACTCAATACAACATCTTGTTATAGTCTAATTACTTACCTTGAATCCAAGTTAGGGACATCAAGAACATCATCATCACCATCATCATCCAATGCTATCATTCCTAAACCATAATCATACATATTAAATAGACTTCATAATATGAGTTCATACAACCTATAACTTCCCAATTCCTTCCTTAATCATCATATGATCATATATTGATCATAAGATGTAAAACCCCAATTTCTTTACATCAAATCTTCAATTAACCTTAACCCATGTTCATTAGCACTCAAAACTTAGTTTAGAATAACAATTACCCAAAACCCCAAAATTAGGTATATGAACCCTAAATCATAATTCATCAATTAACTTAACAATCAAGCTACTTACGTAGAGGATCATTGCTAAGGATTAACCCATGAATGACACACTAAATCTCCTCATCAATAATCATCAAACTTGAGTTCTTCCCTCCTTTCTTTCTCTATGGTTCGACACATAAGAAAACACCACATAAATGAAGAAGTGTGTGGAATTATCCAGGGAATTCTGTATTTGTTAGTGAAAGTTTGGCCATTTGACACATATAGTCCCTTAAGTCTTATTTCCCTAAAATTGGTCACATCAAATAATATAGCACATTTATCTTTTGACAACATAAGTCCTTTAAGTCCATTCCTCTTATATTTGTGACACATTAACTTTCTACTTCCATTTTACATATACATTGACCTTATAGTTTACTAACAGTTTTGATAAACCAATTCACGTAACCATCTTCCAAATTATAAAAGATCATAGTTCACAACTATTCAATGGCATTCTCGTAAATAAATACTTTAAAGTCGGTTTTGGGGTGTTACAAGGATATTATGGAGGCCAAGGTACGTTTTTCTTTACTTTGTTAAACCTTTGGAAAATTGGTCTCCAAGAATGAATATGGCGCATTGAGGCGACACCTATACGCCGTATCAACTGTTTTTAACCTAGATTGACTAAGTCAACGATATGTCCCATAACCTTAACCGAACTCACCGATCAATAACATTAGATTGTTATGTTTTTTTAAAAGAGTCTAATAACAACCTCTTAATCTGAACCATTCCGACGCGCTCATACATTTGGCTCATTAAGAAAGCTTTTGTTTTTATTCTTTCGTTCAGACGGCGGTCAGAGGCTGAAACATCTTAACCAACTAGATGTGGATGGGGGTCTTGATGCCTCTTAATACCTCTTCACTCTTTACTTTTCTTATGTGTTTTTTTCTTTAGTTTGTTTTTTTTGTTTCTCATCTCTTTGGTTTGTGAGATATTTTTTTTACTCTACACTCTTTTTTAGTTTTTTCTCTTTTTGTTTTGTGAGATATTTTTTTACTCTTCTTTTCAATAATCATCAAACTTGAGTTCTTCCCTCCTTTCTTTCTCTATGGTTCGACACATAAGAAAACACCATACAAATGAAGAAGTGTGTGGAATTATCCAGGGAATTCTGTATTTGTTAGTGAAAGTTTGGCCATTTGACACATATAGTCCCTTAAGTCTTATTTCCCTTAAATTGGTCACATTAAATAATATAGCACATTTATCTTTTGACAACATAAGTCCTTTAAGTCCATTCCTCTTATATTTGTGACACATTAACTTTCTACTTCCATTTTACATATACATTGACTTATAGTTTGACTATCGGGTTTGACTAACCAATCACGTAACATCTTCCAACTTATAAAAGTCATAGTCAAACTATTCCAATGGCATTCTCGTAAATAATTACTTTAAAGTCGGTTTTGGGGTGTTACAAGGATATTGCGGAGGCCAAGGTGCGTTTTTCTTTACTTTGTTAAACCTTTGGAAAATTGGTCTCCAAGAATGAATACGGCGTATTGAGGCGACACCTATACGCCGTATCAACTGTTTTTAACCTAGATTGACTAAGTCAACGATTCTGTCCCATACGCCGTATCGGACTCACAGATCAGTAACATATTTTCTGAAACAGTTCCCTTTCCTAGGCGACTACATGATTACTGCTGTGATGAATGGAAGGAGGTACGTGAACTGAAGATTCTGGAAACTTATTCAATTGGGACCACACTTCATGATAACACCTTGCCTCAAAAAGAAAAGGACCCAAAAAGTTTTACTCTACCATGTTTTATTCATAATGTTTGTTTTGATAAAGCCCGTGTTGACCTAGGAGCAAGCGTAAGTGTTATGCCATTCTCTACCTACACCAACCTTGGTTTAGGAGATTTAATTCACACTAGGTTAACTGCTGAACTGGCTGACAGAACAATTAAACATCCAAGGGGTATTGCTGAAAATGTGCTAGTTAGGATTGGTAAATTTATTTTCCCGATAGACTTTATTATCTTGGACATACCCGAGGATGACGATGTCCCTTTGATCCTCGGATGACCATTTTTGTCTACCGCCTATGCCAGATATAGATTTTTTAAAAGAAAAATTACTCTAAGGGTTGGGGAAGAGAAAATTGTTTTCAAAAGCATTAAACCTGCTACTAGCATAATTATTGAGGTCTATATGTTTAAGAACGACTCTGATTCCAAAAACTGAGCTTGATAGGGAGAAGGCTGTTAATAAATCATTCGAAAGGTGAGATCAATTGAAGGTAATGAACAGTCGGAACATTTATGATAGACAAAAACCTATATTTCGTTGGAGCGAAAAAATTTTTTTCTATTATACACAGGTTTCACGATCATAAAGTACACGATTTTGGATGAAACAAGTGTGTGTTTGTGCTCGGCATGCCGTTTTGAAAGAAAGTTTGTGACATGCCAAAAGATCATAGGAGAAAATTTACATGAAGGACGAGTGCGAGCGATCAAATGAAGAATGAAGCTAAAAATAAAAAGTCTAACTTAAAGACTGACTGAAAGAAAAGTGCTTATCGGGAGACAACCCGACTATTTTTAAATTGTTTGTCGTTTATTTTAAATTGTTTGTCGAGTCTGTCTTCCTAGACAGTCCATACGGCGTATCGAACCTCTATGGATACGGCGTAAGGACTGTCTGGTGATTTGGTTTTGATAATAGTCTTGCCTTCGGGTCGAGGAACTAATATCCAAACTTTCAATCTTGCAAATTGATCAAGCTATCTTGCATTGCACTGACCCAATCAACATCTTTCAAAGCTTCAGCCATGTTAGCAGGCTTAATACTACTTAGCAAACATGCAAACAAACATGAATTTGCTAGTTGTCCTTTTGTACGAACACTCGACTTTGGATCACCAATTATTTTATGAAGTGGATGATCTTTAGTCTACTTTGTCTCGTGTGGGTAAGGTTGATAGAATGTATGAACATTGAAAGGATCATGGAACGTCGTACTTGCATCAAAATAAGCATCTTCCAATCGTTATTTAAACACATTGTGTGACGAACTTGCTTCATTCACTTTAAGAACCATGTTATTTGAAATCGATTGAGTATTTGTTGCAGAAACCATTACTTCTTTTAAACTTTGTTGAACGTCATCATTCAATGAAGATGAAGAAGATTACTTTTGAAATGATTCAGAAACCTCATGAAAAACTTCTCCTTCGTACGAAGGAGAATCAAAATACTCATCGTAAAAATTATGAAATAAATCTTACAAATCTTTCTTTGAAATTTATGAAACTTGTGAAACCGTTGGATTTGAAGATTTTCTCGTTTCGTTTAAATTAGATAAACCGGGTTCTAAACTGAACTGTTTAGAAACCATCTCTGAAATCTCATCAAAATTCACATTCACGCTCTCGTGAATCTTTCGAGTACGTTTATTATAAACTCTGTATGCAGCAGATTCTTTTGAATATCCAACAAACACTCCAATATCCCCTTTTGCCTTGAGCTTTCCAACATCATCATAATCATTGAGAAGATAACATCTTGTAACACCCCCAAAATGCGATACGCAGCGGAATACAATGATTGGGGTGCTACTTCATAATACATGCACACGAGTCCCAGTAAACGTTCAAAGATACGTTTATAAAACACAATTTTATTTATTAGAAAGATCAGAGTTACATAGGTCCCAATACCAACATAGAAATTTTATTTCCAAAAGTCACAACACGACTTGATTTCTAAAACATTGTTTAGTTTATGACACTACTTCACCGAGACACCGTCCTTGATATCCGCGTTCCGTCCCATCCAAGCCATCAACAATACCTAACCTGAGATACATGCTTAAAAACGTCAACAAAACGTTGAGTGAATTCATAGAGTTTACAAATAACAGTTAGAACGCATAATTTGGTTCAACAAAGCGTATAACGTTGGCTCGTAAGTCAAGTTATAAAAATAGTGATTTCCAACTAAAGAGCCCGTGTACCGAAACTTAACACATTCATCCCGTAGGACGAAATCATGTCCGAGAATTATGCCACTTCTCCTAATACTAACCACAAAATGTTCGTTTGACAAGGTGGTCCCAACAGATTCAAAGCCCGGACAGGGTTGTCAAACCCAATAGATTTATTTAATGCATTAGCGTTCACCAACACATGGAAACTAACAGTCAAACAGCAAAATGACATATACTTGGTAGTGAAGGAATCATATTCAAGTATCAAAAACAGTTTGCGTTCAATTTCACAAAACAAGCAATGTATCCCCCTCGCGAAGTTAAAAACATTGAAAACTTTAAAAGCGAGGCTATGAACTCACCTTGGTCGAAGCCGAAGATCAAATAACCGAAACAATTCACGGAAAATCAATGAACACGATCACGACCTATAATTTATGTCGCTCGATTACTATTCCGAAAAGTATAGTCAACGATGCGTACATCGTATTCTACGATGCGTACATCGTATCAACAAAATCAGATATATATATATATATATATATATATATATATATATATATATATATATATACATTCATACATGTGATGAGAAATCCACTTGCGCCTTAGATCCCAAAACCCCACAACATTGAGTTATAATTGTCCCTCACGTTTTATCTTACGTGACTTTAATTGAAAACGTTATATTTTCGATAACTTTCTATTTTTAGAAAGTTACTATTTTCGGAAAGTTTACCATACTTTGGTAAGTTTAAATATCTAAGTATATTTTTAATACCTTATCAGTTTTTTATATCCATGTACTTAGTTAAAAATTATATAAGTCTTATATTAACCCGTTGACTTTTTAAAGTCAACATTTGACTTTTATACTTATATTTATTTTTACCCAAATCTGACCCGCGCCAAACGACCCTCTAAATCACATTTTCACGATTCGGAGTAAAAAGAGATTTTATGCGAAACGATATTCCGGACAACTTTTTAGTTTTAGCCGAGACCCGAAACTCGACGGAAAATGACGAAAATGCCCCTAGCCAAGAACTGCTGTAAACTTGTATTTTTATAATAATACCGCAGCATTTGGACCATCGGTTTTGACGGTTTTGACCCGCTATATCACGTTTTCGTGACTTTGACCAAAAAGAGATTTTATAGAAAACATCATTCCGGACAACTTTCGTGTTTCGCCGGAAGGCCGAAACGGACTCGAAAGTGCCCAAAATGGCTGTCGAAAATCAGATCAGCAAGCAATTTACTAAACATAGCTGTTTGCAATTTATAAGTTTTTCAAAACTTGTTTTCGCTCTAGTTTCTTCGTTATTAGGAGTTAGAAGCTCTACCTTATATCAAAACGATCGTCTCGGAAAGCTTTATCATATTTTTCAATCGAAAATTAGATTTTACAAAATCTCATGCCTCGAAATGCGCACCCTGTTTTCTGCTCGAAAATGCATTTTACAAAACGCGCCAATAATCATTTTTGACCCAAAAACTTATCTAAAATATGTCTAATATGACCTATAATTTCATATCAATCCCGCTTTATAATCAATAACATAATACACTAGACGACGCAAGTTTCAATAGATTTCATCACATATAATCAAATCGATTAAAATAAACGAAACAAAACATAAAAGAATGCTCACAATGCTATAATAAGCAAAAACCAACAATCGAAATCGTCTCCCTTGTGGTTTTGTACTCACGGCAAAACAACAACAACACCCGAATCATTTTTTGATAAAACCCACTTCGACAACTCCTTAATCTAACCATTTTAAACAACCCCTCAACTCGAAATCTTATGAACCAAACCCGAACTCCAACTCCGAAAATATCCATTGCATGTGTTATTTTATTGCGTAGATGTGTAGGAAATGAAGAGTGGATTCGGAAAATATAGGTTGATCGGATTGCATGTGACTTTTTCTAGCGACGCGGCGGTTTCCGGTGACCGGAAAACTTTTCCGGTGGTGGTGGGTGGTGGTTTCCGGCCGAATAACAAAGAAAAAAGGGGAGGAAGTGTGTGTATGTAAAGAGTAAAATGTGATGCATATGACCTCTTTATATAGAAGGTAGTTTGGGAATTTAACGCAAATGGTCCCTCCTCCCTTTTATCTTTTATATTTTTGACACGCCACACTTTTACTTAAATAAAAACCGACTACCGTGGCTCGGGATTACACTACCGAGACCATTTTTATTTTTTCGTTACATTTTTCTTGGTTTAAAATATTTAATAAAACGTGTACATTTTAAAACACGAATCCGGCTCAAGACAAGGAACAAAATGACGACATCCATAAAATAACAAATTTACGATCTTAAAAATAATAACGAGACGCGTCGTAAATTTTCACGATACTCAAAATGATTAACGAACGCGCGGTCAAACATTGACTCACGAAATGTCAAAGATAAATATTTTAAATTTCCGTCCGCAATAAAATACAAAAAATAATTATTTACGACACTTAAAATTTTAAATGTCGACGTTCGCTTACGAAAACCCATAACACAATAATAATGACGTCGAATTCGCGATCGTCATACGCGTCGTGAAACTCGGGTTGTTACAGTTACTTCATAATACATAACCATAGGAGATAAAAGAACGACCTCTAAATGAATCGTTTAAGAAAAAAAACTTTGTTCTTTCATTAAAAGAGTTGAATAAAAATACAACGAAGATAGAGTTGTGCAAGTGAAATCCATGAAAGTTATGCCTTGAATAAATGGAGAATCCATGCACTTGAATGACACCTTTAGCAGTTAAACACTTGAGAAATACATGCTTAAAATGTCAACATAAAGTTGGTGAGATCATAGGTTTAAGTAAATAAATAAGGTTGGACTGCAAGTTTTTAATAAGGCATGACTATTGTAACACATACAATATTCATAAGGCGCTCGTTCTCAGACAACTCTTTCATCTCTGAAGGGACTAATCTATAAGGCGCCTGTGCTACAGGTGCAGGTACCAAGTAAATTAGAAACTCCACTTGTCGGGTCGGTGGAAGTCCAGGAAAGTCTTTGGGAAAGACTTCCAGGAAATCCCGCACAGTCGGCACATCCTCAAGTCGCTTCTCCTCCGACTTGTCCTTCGGTTTCTTCTCGATGATGTGTGCCAAAAGGACATGACATCCCTTCTGCAAATATTTTTGGGTCTTGGTCACGATATGATGTTCAATCTAGACTCGCCCTACCATCATTTCTATCGCCTCGAACAATTAATATCTCATCACCGTAGGGAATGCGAACAATCTTCTCGTCGCAGACAATCACGACATGATACTTTGACAACCAATCCATACCAATAATAACATCAAAACTACCAAGTTCTACGGGGGTGATTTAGCAGGTTTAAAGTATATGGTATTAACCCCTATTATTTTTCCATTAGCTAGCTCAACGTCATACTTATGGTCTAATACAGATGTGGCAATATCAAGTAAGGTGTGGAAAACTAGAAGGAGGTTGAATAGTTTATCGCTTTTTAAATTAATGTTATGTTTGTTTATAAAAACTTAGATTCGACTTTATGTGATCTCAATATATGCACAATATGAACAATACAAGTAAGTAAATAAATGACAAGTAAATATGAACGACAAGAGATAAGAGTTAGAAAGATCAAACCATACAAAATGATTTTAGTGGTTCGGTATTGGAAGCACCTTTTCGCTACTTACTCCTCGAGCAACAAACTCGAGAGTTATCTTCACTATGTCAACAAACTCCCTTTAGGCGGAGAAAACCGTACACAACTTTGCTTACACCAATTTCTGACACTATGCAAAATGTCGAGTTCTAATCCTAGCTAGAACCAATCTATCACAACTCTTGTATGCTAATCACACTACTTTACAACAACTCACAACTTTGCTTTACTTCACGACTTCTCTTCGCTTCACAACTTATCTTTACTTCACAACTCTCTTCTCTTCAAGACCAAGAAAACTAATACGATCACACCAATCTAACACCTACTTACTGGATCCTATGAGATTAATCTATACTTTCATTGATCACACAATCTAACTATTATACACACACTACATTACAACCGTACAAATTTCCACAAAATTGATTAACAAGGATCTAAACAAACTTCAAACAACACAATATAATATATAACACGTCTTGACTTGATGATAAGGACAAAAGGTATTCTTTCTCTTGACTGGAGGAACAAGCTTGAATCACTACAAAGCTTTATGATTAAATGATCAAAAGAGTGAAATGAGAGTATAAACTGATTTAGAACAGAAAGAAAGTGTGTGCAAAAGGTGAGAAAAACAGTGGGGAACAATCCAATATTTATAGGAAAATCAGGGAGCCTTTTTGTCTGGCTGGTCCCCTTAAAATTAAGGGGACCGCCCGTGTATTTAAGGGGGCCGGCCAGGCCAGGACACTCCTTTTTTTGTCTTTTCCAGGGGAGGTGTTTTCTAGAACATTTCTAGCCGTTTTTAGGTAGAAAATTTGAATTCAAAATATTTATTTGAATAAAACATTTCATTTAAATCTAAAAATGTTTTGTAAAAGATATAAAAATGTTTGTGACATTTTTATAAAAAATGTGAGGTTAAATAAAAAATCATTTGATCATAAAATGCATTAAGCATTTATTTATTCATACCTTTAAGTGATTTATTTTTCATAATGAAAATTTACTACTAATTACTTATTTACGTTTAATTTTACATTGAACGTTTTTACATTTTGTGATTTTCAAAACTTAGAGAGGTCAAAAAATATTAATAAGGTTTTTAGGCATTATTTCTATCAACAATCTCCCCCTTTTTGATGATTACAAAATCTAAACTCATTAAATATAAAATTATTTTTAAACAAGTATTTAGTGAGTTTTATTTCCTTTTCTCCCCCTTTTTGTATAATCAAAAGGCTTCGTCGATAAATGTTAGTAAAACCTAAAGAATAAATGCTTCCCCTTGATGTGTACCCCCTGTTCGAGGGCACCAAAGAATCGAGCTATGATAACTTTGCTACAAAAACAAGTTAGAAGAACAAGATAACAATTTCTAACATATAGCAAAGAAAGAGGAAAAATACTAGAATATGAGTCATTAAAAAATTTAAAGACAAGCAAGTGCATACAAATCTAGGACTAAAGAGCATTCATTAAACATAAGACTTGTGTATAAAACACAATCATGTATACATCAAATTAAAAAATATGCTTGAAGCATATTGATACAACATACATAAAATTTAAACTACAAATGTCCTAATATTCCTAGAATTCCATTGGACTTGCTTGCAAAAGGTTTGGTTGACAATTATTTTAAAATGGCTAAACATGGTGTATGTTTAGTTTAGAGAAATTGATGATGGTGGAGTGTTTGGAATGGGAGGTTGTGAAAGCATGTGTTCTATGTAAGAATACATGTATTGGAGTTCATCTCTCAATCCAAAGATGAAAGTACGACTATGAATGCAACACAAGCATGAATCTTCATAAGCTTCAAGAAGGTTCCAAAGAATGGGATGACCAAAGAAAGGTGGAGAGGGTGATGGAGTATTAAATTAAACATCAAGTTGAGTAATTGTTGAAAGGGTGAGAGTGATGTCCATTGATCCACTTTCTTGAATTGGAGGTGGTGAAGGAACTCTTAGAGGAGGAGATGTTGGTGAGTACAAGTAACCATTGGTTGATGGTGATGTGGAGGAAGTTGGTGATTTGGGTATGTAGTCAATGGAGGAGGAAGAAGTATCTTTAGTTGATGGTGTTTTTGAAGGTGCATTTGCAGCACTAGGTGATGGGAGTTGATGTTTTGGTGATGGGGTTTTAGTGTCATCTTGAGTTAAATCCATAAATAATTATTTTGGTGGAATGATGTTGATTTTTGGTCTTTTGGAAGCTTTATAAATGAAAGCTCTAGTGGATTCCATGAAGGTTTATGGCGGTTAATAATGGATGAAGAAGATGATGAAGTGGTGGTAAACATTTGGAGGGAATTTATTGGAAGAGAATAGTTTAGAAATAGAATGAATTTGAATTAGTTTAGGATTTCCAAAGTATGTTCGAGCTTTCTGGGTAAGGATAGTTGGGGCTAGGTAAAAAAGAGTCAAAAAGCAGAAAGAAACAGTAAAACCCGTGAAATGTATGGCCGATCCCCTTAATTATGGTGTCGGCCCCCTTATCTTTAAGGGGACCGCACTTATGAATTAAGGGGGCTGCCCATCTGATGCTTTTCAAACAACCCAAAATTTAATTTTTGTAAAAAATTTATAGGAAAGGTTGTGTGTTGATAGTCAATTTACAGCAAGTCCTACGTGAACATATATATGCATGAAACCAAGTATATCATGTATGAATGCAATTACAAAAAAAATTATAAGAGATAAACATTAAGAACATACTAATAGCACATAGTAATTAGAGGTTCTAAGTAAGCCAAATAAGTTTACATACTTCTGACCAAGTCGGGTTGTCATCACATAAGTAATTAAACATAAACATAAGTTCACATAAAGTCCTAAACAAATTATTCTACCAAGCTAATCATCATTCAACATCTTCATTTATTTTTCTTCTCGAAGACTCCTCGTAATGCCCTGCCAAATGATTTGAATTCACCTCTAAGTTCCTTATGCATTTGCTGTGTTTGATTGAGCAAGTCGGTTTGACGCTCGAAAAGAAGATCATCATCTTGTTTAGAAGAAGTGGGAATGTCGTATTGTTGGTAATCGAGAGGTTTGAGAGAGTTTAGGTAGGTGGTAGGAGATGGGGTACTAGCACGAGAAGCACCATCATCCTCCTCATCATCTCCTTGGTGAGATGAAGATCCACGATTATGATTGGGGAAAGTTGATGAAACGGAGTGACAGGCTTTTTCACGATCACTTTGGGGTTTCCGGGTTTGTTTTAAAGCGAGTGGACGCATGACACGATTAACGACATTGTAAATGCCATTGTCAAGGTGAGGGTAGTGTTTCATGATGTGTCGATAGAGACGAGTTAAAAACATGCCATAAGGAAGATTGGCAGTTGGATTAGATCGAGCACATTCAATTTTTTTGGCAAAAAAGTAAGCAAGATTATATTGTTCTTCGGCAACAATACAATACAACATGTGAGCGAGACAAGGCGGAAGATGGTCCCGGTTGCCTCCTAGTCTGAACACATTATCACGAATGAGTTCTTCCCAACGCCTCATGTCTTGTCTTAATTCTTTGGTAAGAATTTGATTAGAAGTGAGAACGACACTTTGACTTTTGACGGTGCGGTTCAAATCGACACGTTCAATTTGAAGAAATCGATGAATAGCGTCGAGAGTAGGAAGATAGGTGTGATATGGTCCCTCGGTTTTTTGGGAGTATGCAAGAGATGCAAGATCCTATTCGTTTGTGAAAACGGCTTGACCATTGTATGGAATTTTGAGAATTTGACTGAATTGTGCGAGAGAGAGAGAGAGTGATGAATTCATATCATGAATGAGATTAAGAGATAACCGTGCTCATCGGTTTGGACTTTGACTTGACTATAAAGGTCTAGAATGAAACGAGGAACGATTGGCTCATTGATTTCGAAAAGACAATTGAAGCGAATATTGGTGAACATTCGCTCAATGCCATTGGATTTGAAGTAGAGTTGATCCACGACTCGACCCTCATGAATGCAACGGTTTTTGATTGGTTTATAGAATTGAGCAATGACGGGAGAGAATCCGGGTATTTCGGATACTTTAGGGATATAGGATTTAGTACGGGAGGTATCATCAATGGTTGCTCGAGGCATGTTTATCACCTAAACAAGACAACAACAAAATAAATATTATTACAAGTATAAAGGAAAATTTTGAAAACGACGTATGTGGGACTAAGATTACTTTGACTCTAAAAATAAAAACCTAAGAAGTAATCCATACGTTCCCTAATTTATTTTTGACTCAATCTAGAGTGTCGATAAAAAAAAATAGAAAAAAAGGGAATATATATTGAACTATATATTTCGACATCTAGTGTAATCTTGTCAGGTATTGTGATTTAATAAATAGGGTGTAGATTATTTATATCTTAGATTAAATTTCTAAGAAATGACCGAAACGCTCCTTTATCCACACAAGACTTGACTAAGATCGTCGAAAAATATACATTAAGTTGTATATTTTGCAGACTAAGGTGAGTTCATGACACATGACTTGATGAAAATGTAATGGTGTTTGTTTTGACTCAAAACCATGTTTTAAAATGTTAAACCGAACGCCCCTTTATTTTATAGCTTTTATCAAATGTATCAATATATATATATGAACTATATATCTTGATGACTTATACAAGTTAGTTATGTGTTTATACAAGTGACAAAAATATAGTGATGGTCATTTGCTCTATAAATATCATTCCCTCCCCCCCTTAAGAAACTATCCAAAAACCCTTTATTTTATAAAAAAACTTTATTTTTTCATATTGAAAATATGTACTTTAGGTATAGTGTGTTTCGATAGTCACTGTATAATCATATTTAACGTGTTTTTTGGCTTGATTAAAAAATGTATAATATTTTGTTTTGAATATTATCTTAAGTTATAAAAAATGTATATATGTTCTATAAATTTTCGATCACCAAAAAATTTGTGACTCACTTCCTACTGAAAATTTTTATTCCTTACTAAGGAATCATTATAGTTATGGATTTCCTAGACCCAATCATAAAAATATAAAAGATACAAAAATTATGAAAAATACCCAATTTTGATTAAGAGCAAAATTGGATGAAATTAAAAAAGAAAAGTATAGGAAATCTTACAATAGAGGTTGTTAATCTTGTTGTTGGTGTTTGCCCCTTGCGAATTTTGATCGAATGGGTATTTGAAGGTTTGAATTTTGGTGGTTTTGGGTGAGTGTTTTCGTCACACTGTAGCAGGGGAAGAGGGATGAACGAAAATGGGTGTTTGGTATTGTGTTTTGCAGAAAAAGTGGACTGTTTAGAAAATTAAATAGGTCGGTCCCCTTAAATATAAGGGGGCCGCCATATTAACACGGCCGGTCCCTTTAATTATAAGGGGGCCGCCTGTCTGAGAAAAAAAAATTTGTTTTTCGATTTTGATTAGTTTTGCAAATAAACAATTATCAAAATACGTCGGGACCTACTAGTAATATTATTCTAGATAATCTAGTTGTCGAAATAATGGAGTTGAAGACGAGAGAAAAATACTTGACACTTTTAATTAACTTTTCGTTAAGTTAAGTAAACTTAAATAATTTCCAATGAAACAATTGTTAGGAAAATATTGTAAACAGACTTAATACTGTTAGTATTAAAAGTTAAAGTTGTTTTGTTTATAGTTAGTAATGATAGAAATAGTGAGTACTTAATTACACATGTTAGTATGAAGTTAAGTCTGGTAGAGGCAAAGTTTATGTCTGCCAGGCATTAATTAAGTCATGGCAGTATTAAAGTTAATACTGCTCTTGGTCAGAAGTTAAGTCTGTTGTTATTTTTAGTAATTGTTTATCAATTAGCGTTGATTTAGGAAGAGATAAGCATTATTTTAACGCGTTTAGGGTTCTTAAGCCCTATAAAAGGAACTAGAATAGTGATTGTATAACATATGAGTTGATTGAGAATTCACAACTCAAAATAGTTATAGTAATAGCAAGTTTAGTATTTCGTTCTTGTTACTCTTGGTATAGATATTGATAAATTTTTTTTTTTTTTTTTTTTTTTTTTTTTTATTTATACGCGTCATTATTTATTATTCACTGTTATTGTCTAGCCATAGTATCTTTGGATTTATTCAAAGGACTATCAAGGCTCATTCAGATCCTGTTTATAAGGACCTACAAGTGGTATCAGAGCCACCAAAGGGACTTTACACAAGATTGAACATAGATCAAAACCTTTTATTCCACCAAATCAAATAATCATGTCTGCAAATGATATTTTTCTCCTTCATGATGATGAGGAACTTTGCTAGTCAATGATGTTGCATCTTTGGATGGATTGCACCAGCATCAAACAAAGGAGATACCTCATGCTAAAACCACCACAAATAATTCACAAACAAATACACTTTCAAAACATCAAAACTGCCTGTCCTTCAAAAGGATGATTATGATACGTGGGCGATGGAGATGGAACATTATCTTGAGTATATAGATAATGAGGTCTGGAAAGTGATTCAGAATGGGAACTCAAAGAAGCGAGTCACCAAAGGTAAGGATGGTGTATACAGGGTTCTTCCTCCAACTCAAAGGAAGAACAAATTTGCTGAAGAGAAAGAAAGGAAAGCAAGTACACTACTATTAATGCTGTTCCAAAAGATCATCTCAGACGTTTTCATGGCATGGATGATGCCAAAGAGATCTGGGCAGCCATCAAGACAGGTTTGGTGGTAATGCGAACTCGAAGAAAATGCAAAAAGCTGTTTTGAAACAACAGTTTGAGGCATTTACTATCTGTCTTAGGAAAGTTTAGATAATGGGTATGATAGGAGGAGGAGGGATTCAAAAACTCCTTTCATAATTGGCTGCCTTGGTGCTGGTGTTGTAGATTGAAGATGCAAATCACAAGTTTTTGAGGTCCCTTCTCCCGCGTGGGACAGTAATAGCCTTGACAATGTGATTGAAGAAGAATATTGTACACACTGTCTATCAGAGATTTAGACAATAATCTGTAGTGTCTTTGACAAGACATCCAAAAGGACATCATCTTCTTCATAACAACTGATACTCGTGGCTTGTCTATCACAAGCTTAAAGCCTCTTCAAGCAAGCATAAGCCAAGCCACAGCTCAGGAAGTTATAGTTCTTATACCACTTCCTCTTCCAAAGCAACAACAACTGCTACTCCTGGTCTTGCTGATGAAGTTATCCATTCTTTTCTAGCCACAAATGCTGATGATGTGGATTTGATACATGAAGACCTAGATCAAATTGATGATCTGGATTTGGAAGAAATGGATATAAATTGGCAGATTGCTATGACTGCCATCAAGATCAAGAAGTTCTACAAGAAAACAGGCAGAAGGCCAAGAGTGGATGGAAAAATGCATGTGGCATTTGATAAGAGAAAAGTTGAATGTTTCAATTGCCACAATACTGGGCATTTTGCTAGGGAGTGCAAGTTTAAAGGTTCAAAGGAAGGAAGCAGGCAGGAAGCAGGTAGAGGTCAGGATTTCAAGCCAGTGAGAACTGAAAAGGAAGCTTTGATGACTATTGATGAAGGTCAGATCAATTGGGTAGAGCAGACTACAGATGAGGAACTCAATCATGCTCTAATGGCTTTCACTGTGAATAATGAGGTATCAATGTGCTCTAAATTGTGTTTAGATTCATATAATGCTCTTCAAGCTAAGTATGATGAACTGCAATCTGAATTTGGTGACCAAGAAGCTGCCTTAGTTGCCCATAAGCTAGCTGTTAAGAAATTAGAATCTCAGCTTAAAGCCTCCCACAAACAGCAATCTTCCTTAAATGAAAAATTAAATTTTCAAGCTAATCAAATTTTTGAAAAAGATGAAAGGCTAAGAAAGTATGAAGAATAGGAATGAAAAGCTGTAAAGGATAAAAGCTGCTTTCAAATAATGTGATTCTTGTTGGCATCTCTTCTAAAAATCTTTGGAGCTAATTGATTGTGGGATGTGCTCAATGTTAGATAGGTTTTAGGATCATGGCATACATCAATGCTAAGGTCATAGGATATGGAAGAGTTAATAGAGGTATTTTTGCTTTTAGGGAAACCAATGCAGGATATATATGATATCAACTATACAGCAGATTCAAAAATGTAGAAATTTAAAGGTGTCCCTCATCCTCTTAGTGGTGATTATACCCCTAGGGAACAGGAGGACATAGATGATTCTCTGTATGAGTATGTAAAATATGGACCTTAACCTCATCTCCTACATACTTCAGTGTCTGATGCTAGTTCCATTGTTTTCTCAATCTGTCCATCCAATGACAGTGATGGGGAGCTTGGAGCTGTGTCTGATGCTAGTTCCACTCATTACTCAACCTGTCCATCCAATGACAGTGATGGGGAGCTTGGAGCTGTGTCTGATGCTAGTTCCACTCATTACTCAACCTGTCCATCCAATGACAGTAATGGGGAGCTAGGAGCTGTATCTGACCATTCAGTCAATGATGACCCTATCCATGACCATATTCCTATACCTTCTATTGAGCAAGTTACCATTGCCACCCAAAAGACTCAACCACAAGTGCTAAACCCATCACTGGACAGTTGACCGACTGTGGTGCACAACCATTGTAAAATCTCCTAGGCAACCAATTAGGACACCAGTGACTTCCTCACCTATTCCTTCTATATTCAGACATAATTGGAATCAAAAGAATGGGAAATGGGACTTGGTGCAGGGACTATTCTTTTGAAAGAAAACATGTTTTGTGTGTGATAAGTCTAGTTCGATTGATTAACGGACTGTGGGCTATTATGAGAGAAGATTGGCCAAGAAAAGGGGGGGAAAAGGGCTTTGGCTCTTAAGAGCAAAAGGGTGGTTCATGCTGATGTTAGGCAAGCTACACCAGCCTGGACTAACACTAACAGGGTGAATAAAGCAAATCAGTTTCCTCCCAGACACTGTACAACTAAGTAAACATTAGACCCAACCTTTTGTACTGCTAGCAAAATATTAAAACTGGTAGGGTAAATGTTAATACTGGTCATGGAAATGTTAATTCTGGTAGTGTACATGTTAATTCTGGCAATCAAATTAAGTCTGGTGCTTCTAGATTTAATACTGGCAAGCAACATGTTAATTTGGTAGTTGTGCATTGTTAAATTCTGGCACTTCAAATTTAAGTCTGGTGCTTAAGAATTATTACTGGCAAGCAAAATGTTCATTCTGGTGTATGCATGTTAATCTGGTAGAGTAAATAGACCAGTATCTAACCACACAAGCCCTAAACCATCTCAGGTGAATCTAAACAGTCCAAAGAAATGTTTTTCAAAACAAAGATCACCTGTAAATAGACCATTTTCTTGGAATCAGCACCAGTCAAATTAAATATGCTGTTAAAGGGATAAATGGGAGTGCTGTTTAAGACCTAGCAGGTTGTGGTTTGGAGAAAATAATACATCTCTCCAATACCAATAGTTGTCCAACCCTGATTCAAAATGTTTAAAGGTTTCTAGAGGTCCACAAGGCAGGACCCATGCCAATATGAAGCCTGGTCCCAAAAGAGAAACTAATTCTTTTTGATTGTGCAGGTTCATCCACTGAAAGCATATAGAGCATAGAGGTATTCTATGATAGTGGATGTTCTGGGGCACATGGATGGTAACAGGGCCCATCTTGAAGATTTCATGAACTCTTTGTCCAAAGTGGGATATGTTTATTTGGAGAAGTTAAAGAGGAAAGAAGGAGCAAGAAAAGGAAGTTAGGCACAAGAAAGGAAGCTAAAGGCAAAAAGAAGAAAGTATACTCTAGACTCACAAGAATAGATGAATGACTTAAAGATGTTGCTTTAATTATTAGCTCGGATATATGTAGATATAGTGGTAGATGTTGAGATACTTGATCTTCAATATTCCCATTGTTGAATGGCAGTCTTTCTATTCTCACAACTAAACTCAACTTTGATCCACCAAACCTTTGGAAGTTGACTAGATGAATAGAGTAAAAGGGTAATGGGAAATATGAGGATTCTTCCGCAACCTTGATGCGAGTCATAATCAATTTTGACAGAGAAGACTTGAAGGCTGCTATATGAGCTTGTAATAGAAGAATTTCAAGATGAGACTTCCTGATGGCTTTGATAAGATGCTTTGGGAGATCTGATGTTATGTTTAATAAGGTGATATGCTGACTGTTTGGGTTAAACCGCTAAATAGAAGCTTATTTGCTGGAAAATTACTTAGTTCCTCAGGGGTAAGCATACTATCATGACAAGTAATGGACTAGTCATTCATATGCATTGTAGAAATCAGTTCCCTCGGACCAAGATGTGCTTTCACAATTGGTGGATTTGAAGTTAGAAACTGGAAGAAGAAATCACTACTGGCTTTGGAGCGATCACAAATTTGTAAAACAATAGTCTAGTAGAATTTGAAGATTCATAAATGTTGATGACTAGTCACATCTGATCATGAAGAGGCCATAAAAGGGTTTGACGTGTTGGCTATCCACCAAACAACATATTGTGTCTTTGGTTCACCATGTCTAACAGGCACATAAGAACTAACTAGTCCTAGAGCAACCGGATGTGGTAAAGACCTATCAAAAATCGTTCATGGTTGGACAATTTAACTATAAATTGTATGGTCATTCCAATGCACCATAGTAATTATACTGAAGCATGGCTATCCAGAGCAAACGGCTAGCTGGTAAAGGAGTTATCAAATCCGTTTATAGTGATGATTTGTCAAAATTCATATGGTTTTCAATGTACCATGGTCTTACAAACCTAAACTGGGACTAGTCCATAGCAAAAACGGCTCATGGAAAGACACAACAATCCGTTCATGCTGGTAGTTTGCCAAAAACTATGTTTTTGTTGCAGTAAGATTGAGTGTATGAAGATACTAGTTGCTGTCAAGATTTGAAGACATAAAGACATATTATTTGAGACAGAAAGAGCTAGTCAATCCTCTAAAACCCAAGGTGAAGCTAAATATTTAAAAGACAAGATATGTTTTGATAGGGAAATTGAAGTTCATGAATGAAGATCAAGTCTAGGGGAGGATTGTTAGGAAAACTTTTGTAAAACAGACTTAATTACAGTTTGTATTAAAGTTAAGTCTGTTAGTTATAGTTGTACTGATAGAAATAGTTAGTACTGTTAGTATAGAAGTTAAGTCTGGTAGAGCAAGTTAAGTCTGCCAGCATTAACTTAAGTCTGACAGTATTAAAGTAATACTGCTTGGTCAGAAAGTTAAGTCTGTTGTAATTATAGATAGTTATCAATTAGCGTTGATTTATAGGAAGAGATAAGCTTATCTCTTAACGCGTTTAGGGTTCCTTAAGCCTATAAAAGGAACATAGAATAGTATTGTAAACATATGAGTTGATTGAGAATTCACAATCAAATAGTAATAGTAATAGCAAGTTTAGTATTTCGTTCTTGTTCATCTTGGTATAGATATTGATATTCCGCGTCAATATTTATATTCACTGTTATTGTCTCTCATAGTATCTTTGGATTTATTCAAAGGACTATCAAGGCTCATTCAGATCCTGTTTATAAGGACCTACAACAATTAAGTTGTCAAGATTTTTCGATCGAGAGGTGGTTTAGAGCTGATTGGCGAAATTTTAATTAACATTTTAATTAACCTTTCGTTAATTAAAGATACTTTGATTACTTCGGATGAGATAATCAAGTTGTCAAGCCACGAGAAAATTTAACAAGGATTTAGTGACGTTTTCAATCAACTTCTTGTCAATTGAATAAATTAATTACTTCAGATGAAATAATTAATTGTCACGATTTGTAGTATTTGAGAAATGATAAATATGTGACGAAAGAATAATAGAATGGAGTTAGAGCTTGATGAGAGGATTTCGATAGACGTAGTTTATAGTAGACGTGTAGACGAGGCGGACGTCGTAGTCGAAGGGAGTTTGTTTCATCCATAATGTTTTGATGTCATGCCTTTCCGGCGTAAGATGTAAAACTAATCCTACTTCTATGTTAATAATTTCCCACTAACTCACTTTTCTTCATCTACGTGAGTTCGCTACTATTGGACATAGAAGATTTCCATTTGATAGAGGTACGTAAAGAATCCTAATTCAACTACGCGAGAGATAAGTTCATAGTGAACAAATTCTCTTAATTCTAGAAAACCAAAAAATGGCATTTCTAGTGTCTACCTCTTTTTCACACAAGGTCTTAAAGTATATTATATTAACTATAATTTATTTGTTTAGCATATACTACATGTAGCATAATAATATATAGTCATTTAACATTTAACACATAATCTAAATTCTAAGGAGTTTGAAAAGAAGACATATCTTTGCCTACAATATATTTTCTTCAACATCTTCAAGTGAGCAAGTTTTGAAGCAAAAATCTTTTGGTAAACCCGTCATAAGATTTTAAGAATGTACTCACTCGTCGGATTCCAAAAATGTTGATGAACAACTCCACTAAAATGTTGTAACGACTCAACCACTTGGTCCCTAATGTCTCATGGGTCCAAAATTGTTAGTCCCGAATATGTTTTGCATATGTTGGATTTTTGATTCTGGATTATATTAGGGTGGACATATTCCCCACGGAGAGAAGTTTGGTTGTTGTGAATAATTCCACATTGAATGATTATTATTAGGGTAATTTTGTCTAACTTGATCTCTCCTAGGTTGTGGTGTTTTTGACCGAGGTTGAGGATTATTAGCTCTTTTTGGAGGAGGAGTTTTAGATCTCATTTTTGGTTTAGTAAATCCGACTCCGGGTTTTAAGGAAGGTTTATAAAAACGTTTTACTTCGTCGTCGCTTGCAATAGGAATTTTAGTATTATTTATAAGCATAAATTTTGGTCTTGGGCTTGAGTTTAATTCTACTAATTTTTCTTTAGACTTAACCTCTTGTGACTTTACAAAATTTACTTGTTTAGTCTCACTAGTTGATCCTTTGGTAAAATTAAATCCTAGACCGGATTTATCTCCGGATGGTTTTTGAGAACTTATTATTTTCTTAAGTGAGTGACTACTATTATTAAATTGATTAAGCTTAGAAATTTCTTCCTTAAGCTTTTCATTTTCAAACCTAAGGTCTTGACATATTTTGCATTCCTCATTAGCCTCCTTACCCTTTTCTAATCTAGATAATTTATCTTTTAGTTCTAGTATTTCACTTTCTAATTGATTTTTAGTTTGTTTTAGTGATTTATTTTTAGCCATGACTTTTATACCTACTTTGCATAATCTATTATATTCACTATCTAAGTCTTTTTCATCTAACGATGATTGGTCATCACTAAAGAATTATGTTTCAGAAAGTACCTCATTAGATGCTTTAGCCATAAGACATTTTTCGTCTTTAGTCTTTTCTTCTTCATCTTCTTCGCTATCACTCCATAATCCTCCAAGAAGGCTCTTTGATTGTAGTTTCTTGATAGTTTTAGACACTCTCCGATGAGATGATTTGGATCTCCACATTTAAAACATTTTCTTTTGCTTTTGCCATTTTTGTCGTCTTTATTTCTTTGGGATGACTTTCTTTCATCATGTGGTTGTCTTACGAATCTTCCTCGTCTTTTGAAAAATTTCTTGAAGTCTCTCACGGCCATGGCGTATTCTTCGTCTTCACTATCAGAAGTCGAACTATCTTCATCACTTGATTCCTTTTTGGCTTTCAAGGTAAGAGATCTATTTTGTTCTCTTTTGCCTTTGACCATTAATCTTTCTTAATTATTACTTCATAAACTTTCAAGTTTCCAATAAGTTCATCAAGTGATAGAGATGTTAAATCCTTTGATTCTTCAATAGCCGTAACCTTTGCACGCCATTTAGGATGAAGTGCCCTAAGAAATTTCCTAACATAATTCTTGCTAGAAAAACCTTCATCAAGTGCTTTTAGACTAGTAATAATAGTGTTAAATCTAGCAAAAACATTATCTATCGATTCCTCTTCTGGAATCGTAAATTGTTCATATTGTTGAACAAGAAGATCTATTTTATTATCTTTGACTTGACTATTATCTTAATGAGTGATTAATAAAGTATCCCACATTTTTTTTTGCGGGTTTACACATAAAAATTCCGTTATATTCTTTACGTTGTAAAGCATAATAAATCACCATTTTAGCTTCATTATTTTTAGCAAGTTTCTTTTTAAGATCATCGTTTTGTTTATTTATGATAGAACACATGCTATGATTGTGCAATTAAGTGAGCACCCCGAAATGAAACACTTAGATTAGTAATGAGAGTTGAGTGTTTTCGATCCCCTTTTCGTGAGGTGTTCGGCTTTGATGTTTTCTAGCATAAGTAACTTATAAATTCCTTTCTCCGACTCAAATTGGGGAAATCTTTTATGAATTATTCCAACGGTTCTACTTGAGGGCAAGTAGAAGTCAAGTGGGGGGATATTTGATAACATCAAATAATTAATACTTTTATATATCAAATTCCCGCGTTTATTGCCTCACTTTATATCATTTTTATATGAATTCGGTACTTAATTCATTTATTTGGCGAATTCATGTAATTAGAGGCGTTGGAACGGAAAAGATGCGAAAAAACAGCAAAATGAAGAAAATACGACAAAAACCGTATTATGAAAGATGTTACGGCGTAACGACCCGCAGGAGTTACGCCGTAATCAATTATTAATTACGAAGATTTGGTGCTGACGAGGCATTACGGCGCAACGTCCTGCAAGAATTACGCCGTAAAATATTTATTGCTAAAGATAATTATGCTGACTAAGGTTTACGGCTTAACGTGGTCGATGCCGTTACGCCGTAAAGTGTGACTCATCATTGTTAGAACCAAGAACACTTTCACTTCACCATAGTAACCAAGAAAATAAGAAAGATAAAATGGAAGAATTATAGAGAGAGGTTGGAGAGAATTTTAGAGAGAGAAAATGGAATGGTTAATCTTGCAAATGTGTGTGAAAACAAATGAGACCAACACCCTTTCCACACTTGGAGAGGGGTATTTAAACTTCCTACATGGGCCAGCCTATGAGGCTTTCTTTGGGCCATGTGGTGTTTGATTATGGGTTGGGCTCGGGATTACTTTTGACCTTAGTCCTTAACACATACAATATTAGATTAACTTAACGAGCCCAATTCCCGTTCTATCCTATTTAATAAATGACCGAGACCTAATATTCCTAATGAACGAACTTCATGTTCGACTCAATATTTTTGAGGCTAACAATCTCCCCCGAAGTGAGTTTATTGTGACACTCCTTCACGAGATCAATGAGATTGCTATTGTTGTTAAGCTCTTGTCATACTTGGTCTTTATGTTGTTGTAGGCTTGTTCCTTCATGCTATGTGATCTTTGATCTTGAGCCTTTGTCATTGTCTATTGACTTTGTCTTTACGTCCGAGATCTTTAAATCTTTGTCCTTCAGTCTTGATCGTCTTTGCCACCTTGCGATCTTGTGTCTTGACCAACATGCTCATACTTCACATTTTTTGAAAGCTTGCTAACAATCTCCCTTGATAGACTTGATATCTTAAAGGAAGATCTTGTTTATCAGAGTTTGCGGAAGTCTTTGTCTTTAATACTTGAGCTTTCATGATTCTTGAATCTTGATGCTTATAGTATGTCTTTGTAGTTTGAGCATGAGCATGTGGTAATGAATCCGACTTCAGCTGAAATGAGGCATCTCCATCTCTATCTTTATATGAATCCTGAAATAAAATAGTTAGCAATAAAGCGTGTGGACGAATATGGCTTTGTCATTCGCCTGGATTTGGTTAGATTAACCTCTGGTTCCGTAGGACCGTTTTACAGTATAAATATTGTACATGTGATCAGGTAGATTCAAAGAATCTCCTTGACAGGGTTTCCAGCTCAAAGCGTAGGATCTTCTAACACAGATGTATTAGATTCACCATGCTTGCTAGTTCTCATTACCGGAACGTCTCAAAGTAGACAACACAGTAAGAGTGAATTAGATAGTTACTATCTTTCTGATTAA
>BQNB010075433.1:0-31467 GCA_026074375.1 Tanacetum coccineum
GCCGGTATTGTTTGTTAAGAAAAAGTATGGTTCTTTTTGGATGTGCATTGATTATAGAGAATTGAACAAGTTGACTGTTAAGAATCGTTATCTACTTCCTAGAATTGATGATCTATTTGATCAACTACAAGGGTTGCAGTTTTTCTCGAAGATAGATCTTAGGTCTAGATACCATCAGCTGAGAGTGCATGAGGATGACATACCAAAGACCGCGTTTAGAACTCGTTATGGACATTTCGAGTTCACTGTAATTCCCTTTGGTCTGACTAATGCACTAGCAATATTTATGGATTTAATGAATAAAGTTTGGAGGCCGTAGCTTGATAAGTTTGTGATAGTGTTTATAGACGATATATTAATCTACTCTAAGACTCAAGAGGAGCATGTAGAACATTTAAGGTTAGTCTTGGAACTGCTTAAAAAGGAGAAATTGTATGCTAAGTTTTCTAAGTGTGAATTCTGGCTAAGAAAAGTATAGTTTCTTAGGCATGTGATAAATGGTAATGGGATTTATGTAGACCCTAGTATGATCGAAGCTGTTAAGAATTAGAAAGCCCCTAGAACACCATTTGAGGTTAGTTCGTTCTTAAGATTGGCTGGATATTACCGTAGGTTCATTGATAACTTTTCTAAGATAGCTAAGTCTCTTACTATCTTGACTCAGAAGTGTAAGACTTTCGATTGGGGTGAGGAGCAGGAGAATGCATTTCAAACTTTGAAGGATAAGTTGTGTAATGCACATGTTCTAGCTCTCCTCGATAGACCAGAAGATTTTGTGGTATATTGTGATGCATTAGGCCTGGGACTAGGATGTGTGTTGATGCAAAGAGGTAAGGTGATAGCCTATGCGTCTAGGCAGTTGAAAATTCATGAAAAGAATTATACAACCCATGATTTGGAATTAGGAGCAGTTGTGTTTGCCCTTAAGATTTGGAGACATTATCTGTATGGGACAAAGAGTGTCATTTATACGGATCATAAGAGTCTTCAGCATATCTTTAGTCAGAAAGAGTTGAAGATGCGACAGCGTCGCTGGATAGAGTTGTTTAGTGATTATAACTATGAGATTCGCTACCATCCTGGTAAGGCGAATGTGGTGGTTGATGCCCTAAGTAGGAAGGAAAGAGTAAAACCCAAGAGAGTTAGAGCTATGAATATGATCCTTCAGTCGAGTATCAAGGATAGGATACTGACGGCTCAGAAGGAGGTTGTGGATGAGTCTGCATGATTGCAAAAAGGTTTGGATGAGATGATAGAACAGAGAAGTGATGGGAATTTGTACTACCTGGATCGAATATGGGTACCTTTGAAGGGTGATGTAAGAACCCTGATAATGGATGAAACCCATAAGTCGCAGTACTCTGTACACCCAGGAGCTGATAAGATGTATTATGACCTTAGAGATAGGTATTAGTGGCCTGGTATGAAGAAGGACATAACCGAGTATGTTAGTAAGTGTTTGACTTGTTTAAAGGTTAAGGCTGATCATCAAAGGTCATCTAGCTTGCTCCAGCAACCTGAGATTCTCGTATGGAAATGAGAGAGAATAGATATGGATTTTGTGACTAAGTTGCCTAGGACTAGTAGTGGGCATGACACAATCTAGGTCATTATAGACCAGTTGACCAAGTCTGCTTATTTTCTACCTATGCGTGAGGATTATAAGATAGATAGATTGGCTAGGTTATATTTGAATGAGATAGTTGCTAGACATGGTGTACCGATCTCGATCATATCGGATCGTAATAGTCGTTTCACATCAAGGTTTTGGCAGTCAATGCAAGAGGCATTAGGACCCCGTCTAGACATGAGTACGGCTAACCACCCTTAGACCGATGGTCAGAGTGAGCGTACTATTCAGACTTTGGAAGACATGCTTAGAGCGTGCGTCCTGGACTTCGGAGGAAGTTGGGATGTTCATCTTCCGTTGGTTGAGTTTTCGTATAACAATAGTTATCATTCTAGTGTGAGATGTGCTCTGTTTGAGGCATTGTATGGTAGAAAGTGTCGATCGCCAATTATGTGGGCTGACGTTGGAGAAGGTCAGTTGATAGGACCTAAGTTAGTGCAAGAGACTACTGAGAAGATCTCGCAGATTAAGGATAGACTTAAGGTTGCGCGTGATCGTCAGAAAAGTTATGCTGATAAGAGAAGGAAGCCTCTAGAGTTTAGTGTAGGTGACTATGTTTTGCTCAAAGTGTCGCCTTGGAAAGGTGTGGTACACTTTGGGAAGAAAGGGAAACTAGCACCTAGATTTGTTGGACCTTTTGAGATTATTGAAAAGGTAGGCCCCGTAGCCTACAAGTTAGATTTGCCTGAGGAATTAGATGGTGTTCATGACACGTTCCACGTGTCGAACCTTAAGAAGTGTTTGGCTGATCCAACACTGCAAGTGCCCTTGGATGAGATCCAAGTTGATGCCAAGTTAAATTTTGTGGAAGAGCCTGTGAAAATTTTGGAAAGAGAGTTTAAGAAGTTGAAGCGTAGTAAAATTGCCATCATCAAGGTTCGGTGGAATTCGAAACGTGGTCATGAATTCACGTGGGAACGTGAAGATCAGATGAAATTGAAGTACCCGCATTTGTTTAGTGATGTTAGTAGCTGAATTTCGGGGTCGAAATTCTTTTAAGGGAAGTAGAATGTAACCTTTGCCCCTTTTGTGTTCTGAATATTTCATTTTTAGTCCTTTGACTATTTGACGTTTGCCAGTTTATTCAGATATTATACCGTGTTGACGGTGGTGATTTTTATTGAGAATTATTGTAACTTATGGTTTATTGTGAATAATAGTCCTTTTAGAGGTTATTATTGTGTTATTTGCATTCCGGGTGGTTGACTTGTGAATTTTGAGAAAATGTCGAAAAACGAGTCCCGACGCGTCCATTAATGTCCAAATAAGTTTTGAAGGGTTTAATGTGTAAATATGTCGTGTAAATACTCTAGGTTAATGGAAAGGTATTTTTAAGGTGAATAAAAATGCTAATTAACTTTGGGGAGTAATTTACGGTTAAGTTTTACGAGCTTTTAAGTGATCCCGACACAAAAACGACACCCCGAACCCCCCTTGGATACCATGGCCGGTTCAAGTCTCTTAGGAGACAAGGATGCCATATTTTTAGCTAAAATGTTCCCACTTATACACATATATTCCATTTACAACCAACATCCCATTCATTCTCTCATTTTAGTTTTCAAAAAAAACACACTCATAAGTGTGTGTGTGTGTGTGTGTGTGTGTGTTCGTCCGCCACCAACCACCATAAACCACCATAGATTTTCTAACTTTGATTAAGAACGTGATATTCCGGGTTGATACGAGTATTTGGGTATTCATTTAAACAACGTTTGGGTTGTCCGGTTCGTGTCAAAATCTATATTTTTGAAGATTTTCTTGTAAGTTTTCAAATTTAAATTTCGTTTGTCCTTTTGGGTTTATATTGATGCATAGATGTTAGTTGTACAAGTTGATCGTCGTAAAAATCAATTTCTGGAAACGAAATGAATAAAAGGGTGCGTTTAGGGATCGAATAAAAAGGAATAAGGACAAGGTTTTGTTAGTTTTGATATTGTGGTCGTGATGGTTGAGAAACATATATTGCTAGATAGCTTATTTTGTATATTAGCTTGTATAGCTTAGTTTGTGGGCTTTTCGTGACTTATTTTGAGCTTATGTGCTCACGTCCTACTATAAAATCACAAGGGAAGTGATTTTTATTATTTTTGTGATATGGCGTATGTTCGTGGACTATTTTTATAGCTTATGGTAGTAACCAAATACTATACGTAGCTACTAGCTTATTTTTAAGCTTACGGACTTGATTTTTGAGCTCTTGGGCTCACGGCCCAATAAGCACAAATAAGTCGTGGCTTATTTGTTGGCTTATTGTGGTTCGGGTTATTTTCTACTTATTAGTATGAGCTTATGTATATAAATGGATCTTAGTTTTGGGCTTGGATCGTATTTTGGACGTATAAAAACCTTATTGGACCCTTGTTGAGCCTTAAAGCCCAATAAGCGATTGGACATAATGAAGGTCTAAGAACAAAAACATACATCTATTCATAATCAAGATAGAACAAATTAGATGCAATCTTCCAAACCTTTGTATGTCGCTAGTTTTTTATTTATTTTAGTTTTGATGTTTTGTGGGTTTTCCTCATGCCACCATTATTTTTTCTTGATTTGTTGAGGGTTATGAATGTGCTTTGTGTGATAGATTTGTGCGTATATTTGCTTTGTGGGTTTGATGAGCCACCCATCTTTGAGGACATGTGTATAATTAATATGATAAATTGGGAGTCTTGTGAGTCGTGTACTTTGGTAGTGATTGTATCAAAGTATTGCTCTTTAGTAAAGTTAGTAATAATAAATGGACATAGATGTGTATTACAAAAGTTTGAAGGACATTGATGTAATATCAATATTTACAAGGGTACTACTATTGGTACTTATTTCGGCCCACCAAATAGTACTAAAAAATACTAAAAAGTATAAAACATTCTATTTTGACTTCCCAGTTAGCAGTAGAACACAGTCTTTTATCAGTTTTTGTTTCGTATTTTTTTTCAGTTTAATACTTTTGACCTGTTAAACTTTATAATTCTTGATTCGCACTTTCCGCTTCACAGTTTTATAATATAAACAAAGTTATAAAAATAAAATAAAAAAATTTAAAAAAAAACCTAAAAAATAGGAAGGGTATAAATGTTTTTTAGAGGGTGTATTTATAACCTATCCCTATTTACAATTATATTGATGTAGCACTCTGTTCCCGAGTTTTTATTTAGAAAGAAAAGAAGAGAAGTGAAGAGGAAATTGAAAAATAATTATGTTCCTGAGCTTTTTTTTTGGAGAGAAGAGAGAAGATGGAAGCAAATTATGCAAAATTCCCCTTCCTGATCTTCCTAAATTGGGATGATTTAGAGAGAAGTGAAATTTTATGCTTAATTTAATCCCACTTCTTCACTTTTCTTTTCAACTCGAAAACAAAAAAAATCAAATTTTTTTCTCTCTCCTTCTCTTCTCTCTTTTTTATCTCTTCATTTTTTTTTCTTTCCGTTTCACACTCGGGAACAAAGAAGCAACGATAACATCGTTAAACTTAAGTGTATCTAATTCAAATAATTAGCTTGTCCAATTAAATTTTTTAACCAGCATAAAACGTAGGTAAAACAAAGTAATAATACTCAAATATACAAACACCGTATAAAAGCTACGAAAAACTAGTGCAACGACATAGCTTTGGACTTAAAGTGGGTCTTATAATATCTATACTATATCTCTTGTGCTAATAATCATCGTCAATTTTGACGTGCCACCCAGTAAATATATTTATACGTCTATATTCAACAAAATTGAATTTACAAACAACTAGATAACGTAGAACAGCAAAATATAAAAAGAAAAATTAGAAAAAGGACCACCAATTTTGTGTTTGTCACCACACGTGATTTCACTATAAAACAAAACAAAAGTTGTTTTACTATTTCTTTTTCGTAAAGTATGCTCTTTCTAAATCATTTACTTTACTTTATTATTTCTCTACCATAATGTTCTTCGATGGCGTTTTTTCTTCATTTTGCTTCTTTTACTTCTTTCACCTTTCTAACTGGCTTCCTAGTCCTTAAACCGACTAAAAATTGATTTTGACATTCAATTTTTATAATTTCTAGGTGGGCCAACTACAAAATTATCTCAAATATTTAAAACGTTTGCACTACAGTTCTTTTGGTGAGGGTCCCGCTGTTCACCAACCTTTCATGTAGCTATGCCTCTGTTCGCTGGTGAGCGAAGCAGGAAACTGCCCACGGCCCTCACCATTTAAGGCTCCAAGATCCATAAAATTATAGCGACATGATAAATATATCAAATCTTAAAAAGTGTGAATTTGAGGGAACACTTTGATCTCGAATTCTTTTGTCACCAGCCATTGTTCACTTCATAAGAAATAGTTTCGGCAATTCTCCTGGCCAGTGATGCACCAACTGGAATAGGGCAGGAGCCGAAACTCGAACCTTTGACCTTTTATTCTCAAAACCTTTGACCTTTGACCTTTTACCAAGTGAGCTATATCTCTTTTTGGTATAAATAGTTAAACAAACTGACAACTTCTTACAACAATGCTTTTTTTTAGCACAATACAATAATTCTTACGATGAGGATCATCTCATGTTCATTTTGAACAAGAGAAGGTAATGTTAAGATTGTGTGAGGGTAAAAATAAACATAAGCCACCAATACAAATTTGTTATTATATTTTAATTTACATACACACTCACATAATTTTAACATTACCATGAACATGAGAAGATCTTCATCTTAATATAAAATAATAATATAATGATATTATTAATTGTGTTTGTCTCATTACAAAATATGATCTCATATCTATTTATAATAGAATATGGTTTGATAAATAAGTTAATCTTAAACCTAATGGACGCAAGCCCATAACTGGGTTTGGGCCATAACCTAATCGTCTAATACTCCTTCGCAGTTTGAACGGCAGCATTCCGGACGGTCAAACTGGAATAAATGTTGAAAGCCGTTTTTTTCTTCTTTTTTTCATCTTTTTTTGTTTGTTCGAGTGGAAGTATAATTGTATTTGGCGGCATAGTTTTTTATTGCTTGCAGCATCCTTCTTTGCGTGACGATTTTTTTTTACGTCATGACTTGCTTTGCCTTTAGAAGGGAGCGGCAATTTGATGATCAACTTTTGTTGTCAACGACAATGATCTTCATGAAAAAAAATTGCGTTGGGACGGACTAATTTTTTCCCGAATATTTTTCTGTTTTTTGGGACGGTTTGTAAATTTTTTTACGGGAATTTTTGTGTAAGAAAATCGTAAATAGTTAAAAGGTGAGAGTCCGTTTTTTTTTACTTTGGGCCAGATTTTATGCTATTTGGCTAATTTTTTCCCGGATATTTCTTTTTTTGTACGATTCGGGAAAAAAAATTGCGTTGAGACGGGTTAATTTTTCCCGAATATTTTCTTTTTTTGGGACGGTTCGGATATCTTTTTTTTAATTGCCGATGGAATGTCTAAAAGTTGAGAACAATAAAAACTTTGACGTGTTTTTTTGTAATTTTTTAACGATATTTTTGATGTAAGAAAATTCGTAAAAAGTTTAAAAGTTGAGGGAAGGACGATTTGTAATTTTTTTTTTACTGTTTGGCCAAATTTCAGCTAATTTGGGGCTAGTTTTTTTTTTAGCTTTGGTCCACATTTTTATATGCGAAATTTAAAGGCAAGCTAGTATGTCGACAAATGTGTATATTAGTAATAATTTTTTTTATATGGCTTATGTGTTGGGCCTCATGTTTAAAGTGTTTTTTTTTTGCTATATGAGTTTTTTTTTAATATAATGGGTTGTACGTTTGTGACCATATCGATTATTTTAAAGTTATTAGGTATCGAAGATGTTTCCACGGGTATTTTTTTTTTATCTGAATAAATCGGAACTTTTATAATATATTTTTTTCCTCCTACTTTGTGCATACAAATTAAAAAAAAAAACCAAAATCGGGCTGGCCCAAAATGAGAACTCATTACTGTAGCACTGTAGCACTGTGGCCCACTGTCAAAACGACAGTGGATTTGTCCACAATGTGTTATATATTAATTCTCATATTCTAATATTTATGTCTATAAACTCATACGAAAATCTCCATATCGAAAGTCAATACGCAAAGAAATCGACCTATTAAACACAATATGGAGAAAACCTATTTTCATGAGCCGCTTCTATCATCTTCAAAAAGAAACAAATCTCACCATCTTCATTCTCAAAACCTAACCGTCGGCTGTCATGAGCCGCTTCTATCTTCTCCATCATCTAATTTCCACGTTTGTCACCATAAACAAACGAACATACTCTCCATCATCTAGTTTCCACGTTTGTCTCCATAAACAAACGAGTATTGTCTCCATATAAGAGAAAAAAACAAAAAAAAAATTAATCACCGCCACAGTTTCTGTTTAGTTTACTGTTACCGTTCCATTCTCCATAAATCCTCATCTTAAGAACTAGTCGGCCAACATGAGCCGCTTCTTCAATACCACCCCGTCAAATCTCTACAATATCAAACCTTAGTCTTTGGTCTGTCATGTGAAAAGGCGGCCGTAGTTTTTTTCATAACTCTTTTTTATCCCGATGTTATCTATATACTTATTTTTCTTGTTTACAATTAATATGGGTTTGTGGTTATTGCGTTTTCATGCCACAACAGTCCTTTTGATTTTTATTTTTTTGATGAAAAAAAAAACTTTTTACATATTTTTCTAATAGATTTCTCCTTAAGCCTTCTTAAGCAAATCAATCTCTTTCTAGTTTTATTTGTTTTTCAAAATCATTTTAATCACAAGTTTTCTTTACTTTCCTTCTTAACTTTTGTTTCCTTCTTAAAAAAAAAAAAAAATTTAGGTGTTACAGCTTCTTACGCAAGTACAAGATTACAACAACAATCAATAAATCAAGTTTCTCGAAAGATAGAAGATTTATCGCCTCTTGCAAAGTTTAATTCCAGTTGGATCGTTCGAAGACCTCCCGCTCCAACTGCGGGGTAATATTAGATGATAGATTATTTGATTGGTTACCTTTCAATATTACTTAAATATTTTTGGATGATTTGTTAGTCGACATGTATTTTAGGATCATTAGATAATCATGAGTAAGATGATTGAATAATCATTCTCTGTACATTCATCATCCTTAGTTGTAGTCTAGTTGCTATTGGGCTCAAGCCTGTATATTTGTATATATAAATAATGGTGAAATAACATATCATAACCTACGGAGTTTTCTATCGTGTAACAGAAAACACACACACGCCAATCACCAGGCCACCACGCACTTGCCACCATATCCGCCTCTATTGCCGGAAAGCGACGCTCATTTATAATATAAACAATCACTAGGAAAACCATTTGCCCAGCGGAGCCCTGACCCGACCCAACCGGGTGTCCGTGACCCGGTTTCAACCCGGCCCATGTTGAAGCCCGTCCCAAACTCATTTTCTGGCCCATTAACTCGGCCCAATTTCCGGCCCATTTAAATTTACAAAATACCCCCCCACACTATGTGCAAATTACGAAACTTACCCGCACTCTAAAAAAATTTACAAAACGGTAATCGGTCCTTGCCGGCGATTCATCTCGTTTAGAATCAAAGAACAACAAGCGAATCCCATATCTGACTGACTGTATTTGTTCGTCGGGGGTGTGCAGATGAATCAGTTGGTCGTTGTATTTATGTATTTGATTTGTTTGGTGATGTTGCTGATGTTCATTGTGTATCATTTAAAAAGAAAAAAAGAGTTGAAGAATAATAAAAGGGCATAAAAACAGATGGCCTTTTAGTCACGAACTAAAATCAAACCAAAAATTTCTCACATGTGTGTTTGCACTTTCGGAATGATTGGATTGAGGATGTAATTCCGCCACACCACATGGATTAATTTTGGAATTTACTCGAGTAAGGATATGCTGTTTTCTCGTAAGAAATGCAGTATTGGCTGAAATTCTAGTAGTTGTGATACTTAATGTTCATTGACATTAACTAATCAAAAAGATGAACGATAAAAAAACGAATATGATATATCATGTTAAGCGTATACTAGCTATAAACTCCTTTGCGTATACGTTATGCTTACCGTTCATTTCTTTTTCAAAGCAGTGTGTTATGTTTGCTAAATTTAGTGATTTTTTTTCTTCAAAAGCTTCATGCATAGATGTAGTGTTTCATTGGATGCACAAGTAAACTTAGTTTGCATGTCATGGCTTTACTCGTCATTTCTCGTTGTTTGAGCTTGATTCTATCGTGTATGTAATATGTATGATTGTATCTCTGGCTCTCTGCAAGTTCTCATTAGTTGGGTTAATTAGTGATGTTATATAGAATCGGCTGTTTATAAAGCAAGAGTTACGAAATTGTATATAGATTGCCTCAACACTAGGTGAGGTTCGTTTATGATAACATGATACGAATAAGAAGGTTGACGTTTGTAAACTTATTGTAATGAAACTAGTATATATAGTCCAGGGTCATAAACATTGACATTCCTGAAGAACAAGTAGAGAGTGTTCACATGATTCAGTCATGGCACTCAGGTAGTAAAAGGGGTGGTAAAGTTATGGAAAACTTGTCGCATGTCTCAACGCGAAGCATTCCATGGGACGCCATCATCCCATCGTCCGACCCGGTTGTCATCACAGTAATGATAGCCTCATACAGGGTCAATAGGATATACATGGATGGAGACAGTTCAGTTGACATAATGTACGAACACTACTTCAACAAACTACCTGAGCACATTAGGTCATGCCTCTGCCCACCTACAACACCGTTAATCGGTTTCTCAGGTTATAGATCCTACCCTGAAGGCGTAGTCGACCTCGCACTCACAATCGGATCACATCCACTGTCAAGGACAATCATGTTGCCATTCTATGTTGTCAAGTCAACGTCCACGTACAACGTCATACTCGGAAGATACGTCATCCACAAGCTTAGTATGGAGGTGTCAACAATCAGATCAGTGGTCGAATTCGTTACAATAGCCAGAATCACGACAGTTAAAAGTGACTACCCAGGTAGAGACGCAAGTTTAGCAGCAGCCATAAAAGAAGGCAATACGAGAGATCACGTGGGAACCTATTCCTGGGGACACTCTCAAGGACAAGAAAGTCGTCATCAACCTTGAATACTGATTGTTCTGAAACTCAACCCTTTGTAAATATAAATATTAATATAAATATAATATACTTATAAATATATAAATATAAGGATAAGAATCAAATATCTCAATTGTAGTAAATCAGGAAGTATGATTCCCGGGTCGTTATCCCCAATGAGGAATGCAATTGAAAGTCGAAAGTCGTTTGGATAATCGATGCTTGAATGGAACAAGGTTTAGATTGATTTTCTAAAACTACGAAAAAATTAAGGCAATTTAAACTAAGAACAAATAAGGCAAAACAAATATAAACTAAAAACGCAAACCAGGAATCCTAAACGTGACCTAAAAACCCTAAATTATCAAAATTAACTTCTAAAATGATCTTTTTGGCTTTTATAAGTCTTAATTGACGAAAATGCTAGAACAAAGAAAACTAGACCAAATACGGAAGAGTTTAGGGCTTAAAAAACACTAAAAACGTGAACGGGGTTTAATCCAGTTCTTTAAAAAATCAAATTTTGAAATTTTAACCCTACGAGAGCAAATCTAATTTTCTTAAGTCCTAAATGTTAAAAGAAAATTTTCTAAAAAAGAATTATATTTTTTGACTTTTTTATGAATTAAAAACGATTTTAATGAAATTAAATGTTTAAAAATACTAAAAAATTTAATAAAAATCTAAAAAAATTAGCAAAAGTGCATTGAACAATGAGGAATCTAATAAAAATAAGCTGGAGAAAACAGCTTATCAAATAAGCTAAGACAGCTTATTAACCAAAAGAGCTCAAAACGTGTATAAGTAATAAATTTTGCAAAGTAAAATCGAAAAAGACCCCAGGGCGAGTGGTAGTGTGTGTTGTGTATAAAACATTTGGTGAGTAGGGGTGAGGTCCCGGGTTCGAGCCTTGCTCACCTGAGACTTTCCCCAACTCCCAAATATTTTTTACAAGTTTTTAAAAGAGCACTAAATAAGCAATTTGTACAAAAGCATTTTTTTTTATAAACCTCAAATAAGCACAAAATAAGCTGTTAAAGGAGAAAGTTTAAACTAAACACTTAATGACTAAAAATGGCTAACTGTTTGGCTAATAAAGCACTAAAAAGCAAACAAAACTCAAAATAAGCAAATAAGCTTACATAAGCAAAGTAGCTTTTTGGCCAAAACTGACAACCAAACAGTCAAAAAGCTATTTTCTAACTTATTTTTAAGCTAGAAAATGGATCCTTATGGCTTAGTGGCTTATACCACTAAAAAAATTGGCCAAAAAGCTACAATAAGCAACAATGAAAAAGCAGTTTGAAATTCAAATAAGCACTTAAAAAGCTTCATGAAAAAGCTATCTCACACTGTTTTGACACTTAAACAATTTTTTGCAAACTTTTGTAATCTTAACAAAACACTAATTTTGAGCTTAAAAATAAGCATCTAAGCAGAACCTTATGAACTTATAACCTACAAACAGATTGAGATTTGTCCTCAAAGAGCTTATATCAACAATCAAAAGAGAGTTTGAAATTCAGGATAAGCCACAATAAGCATTTGAAAAAGCAATTTCTCAAATTTTCAAACACTTAGCAAATTTTTGACAGTTTTGGCAAAACACAAAAATGACAAATGCAGGCTATATGACTATGATTCTAACCTGTTTTAAGACATGCATAAACACAAAAACTTCACAAATCAACAATAAGCAAAAGCACAATCAAATAAGCAAATGCAATGAGCTATAAGCTAACAGTTTCAAACAACAAACTCTTAAGACCTTAAAAATGAGATTTACTACTTAAAACTTAAACAAACTGAATCTTCAGACTAATCTAAGCTAAACTAAACTGACCCAAAAGACATATTTTTTTGACGCATTTTCACCTTCAAAATCAGTTAAACCAAACACCCCTTTAAGTTTATTAATCCTTTTTAAAACTTAATTTAAAATGATTTAAGCCACAAATTACCAAGACCAGATGTTAAATAAGCTTTATTATCAATATTAAGCATATCTCCATAACAAATAAGCACTCAAATAAGCTGAAACAGATTATGCAAGTTTATAAGCCATTTCAAGACAGATTATAAGAACACTCAAACAAATAATTTCTAAACTATAAAACAAGCATAATAAGCATTAAACATCATAAGCAAACACAAATAAGCAAATTTAAGCAGACAATAAGCACAAATAAACAGTTGAATAGTAAATAAGGTAAAAATGGAAAAATGGAAACTTACAAAGGCCCTTGCTTAAACAGGGCAAACAAGTGCTCTTAGAGCTATTCTACAAGCTTTAGCTTGTATAAAACAAGCTAAAAAGCAATATAAGCCCTTCCCTTTTAGGCTTATCTTCCAAAGAGCTTTTTGAGTGAGTTTTTATAAACTAGTTATTAAGCAACAAGAAACTAAAAAGTTTTCATTGCTTAAGTACAAACAGCTTATAAGAGCTTAATATAAAAGCTTATAGTAGATTTTGAAACATATAAGAACTTAAAAACTTGCAAACAGATTTTAAAACCAAACTTAAAATTTCATTAAACTCTTTAAAAATATTACAAGGAAAAAGTAAAATAAGCTAAAATAAGCTGAAAAGTAAAAACTAGGTGCTAACAATGGCTTACAAAGGACCTATTTATACTAAGCTAATGAAGGTTCTAGGATGTGTGTTTCTTTTGTGAGAAGAACTGAAGTGTGCTTCTTGTGTGAGGATCTTCAAATAGTCATCTTAGCCATTGAATTTGAGTAGTGTCCAAGTTATGTCATCATATCCATTGATCTTTTGTCTTGATTCCTTGACGAATGGGGATGCAAGGGATTGCCAAGGTGGTCATTGGTGGGATAAGGTGTGGGGTGTGTAGACAAAGTGGAGAAGAAAGGGGAATAGTGTTGGCATTTTGGCGGGTAGTGAGGACAGGACACACGCACTTTATGTGTTGGAGATAAACAGCGCTTCACGCTGTTTTAAAAGTTTGGGAAATGGGCAAAACAAGCCCCTCAAGGTGTATTAGTGCATTGCATCCATTGTCCTTGAGTCTTGCAAATTTGGTCTTTGGAGTTATATTTGTGTTTGCACCGTTAGTCCTTAAAGGACTAACGGGGTAAAGGTTTAAAAGAGTTTTGGTGTTGACGGGAGTTATAAGGGTGATGGGTTTGGGCTTTTTGTTTGGGTCGGGGGTTATAAGAAAGTGGTGTTGGGCTTTTTATTGGTTTTAGATGTACAAAGTAGAAGTGAATTATAAGTGGGCTGACCCGGGCCCACTAGGTGGGTACGGGTGGGCCCACTTTTGGCAATTTAGGTTTTCGGGTTCGATTTTCGATGCTCTTTCCAATGCCACTTCCCGGGGTTGACTTTGACTTTGACTTTTTGTTGACTTTGACTTGGTCTTTTTGACTTCTCACAGTCTTTCCGTTCTCGTGCTCGGTTTTGTCGTTTTGGCTTTGATTTTTGTCCTTTTCTTGGATATCCGTTACCTGCACAATACAAATGCAAAACATATAAATACAATGTATTTTGGGTACGTTTTTAGTCATTTAAGTCCGTTTTTAGTGGTCAAAGGTATGTGTAATTAAACACATACCAAAATCTCCCATACTAAGATATTGTCGTGTCATCACGCAATGCTATAAGTAAGCACTTAGAAAACTAAGAATCTCAATCCCCCTCGACTAATTACCTCGAAAAGTAGCTAAGTGTTAATCAAGGGGAATTAAAGAATCAAGAGTTTAAAAAAGTCCCGTTTTTTACCATTCTTAAATGTATACACTTATTCCTACATATTTTTGCTTTTTTTCTTTTTTATTTTTATTTTTTATAAGCAACTAACTAACATATTTGACTTTCGTTATTTTCATAACCGTTAGGGATCATAGAATAAGATGCATTTCGATTCAAAAATGCCCCAAAAAGGATAAATTCATCATCCCTGACTTTTCACTAGCTCCAAACCAAGCTTAAAACGAAATCACCGTTAATTATCAGTTAAGATGCTAACACTACTCATATTTGCAACTTGTGAACTTTTCACTCCCGACAATTATTATATCTTAGGTGAATGTGCCATTTTGAATTTCAACCATGGATCAACGTTTTGCAAAATTCTATGTTTCACGTTCCACCCGAGAATAATGAGTTTGAAGGCGAGATCATCCCATGTAGCGACTTTCGTCTCAGCACATCCCAACCTTGCAGCTAAGTGACCAGACTTTTGACACCCCATAGAGACTAGTATCGGGACTCACGAACCTTAGGTTTCAAAAACTATTAGGTTTCCAGTATATACATAGCTTATTTAAAAACTTAAAATGAAATAGTCAAAGTTCAAAAGCATATTTAAATTTAACAAAAAGAGATCTTTCTTGTTGCGTTTTGATTTCTTCTTGTTGCGTTTTGATTTTCTTCTTGTTGCGTTTTGATTTTTTTATTAAACAGGTTCAAAACGCAATCATTGCGTTTTGGTTAGAAGAAATTTTAAAATATTAAAATAATCAAAACCCTATTTCGAAATTTTTTTATGGTTGCGTTTTGGATATTTTTGAATATTATATTGACTGCGTTTTGACCATTGCGTTTGACATTGCGTTTTTTGATTCGTTGCGTTTTGCTTAACTTTCATTGCGTTTTGACAAATCCTCAACACTGCGTTTTGGATAAAGTTCATTGGCGTTTTGATTCAAAAGTCACTGCGTTTTGGTTAAAGATAGCATTGCGTTTTGTCTAGAAATCTTGTGTGAAGAAAAGGGTTTCAGTAAAACAGCCATAACTTTTGATCAGGTAAGGCGTTCTTCAGGCCGTGACTCTCAATCGAAGAGAAAAACGTGACGGATTTACGAATGTAAACACCCTTTAGTTGGTTAAGGATTTTCGAGGCCCAAAACCATCGTTTACTATGATTTATTGACATTTTTCAGTTTTTTGGAATTTGTGTTACACTTGTTTTTGTTCTAGCTCACGGGACCATGTATTTTTAGGCCCGTTTCAGTTTGGTGAGCCTATTTAAACAAACAGCTTTAACCCTAGCCAGAAAATTATCTGTTTTTAGACAATTAAATCATTGGCGATGATTCCGGAAATCAAATCATTCACGGTGTTTTCTATTGATTTGTAAAATCCCGTTAAATTTTTATCGGTTCTAAAAAATTTACCATTAGACTTGTAAATTCCCGTGAACGTCTATTGTATTAAAAACCACAATATCAATCACATCATATCCACTTAAGATCCAACAAAATTTTCACACTTCATAATTCACGTTAAAATGGGAACAAAGGTTACTTCATCTTCGGGTTCAGTGTTAGAGGAACCAGAGATACAGAAACTGCAGATGCAAGCAAAGAATTTAAAAGAAAACTCCTTGAACAAATTGAATGCACTCAAGACAACAATTCAACATCTCTCGAGCTCTAACAACTCAATGTACTACGGAGTTTAGAGAAGCTTTCACCGACTCTTTGATCGAATGAAGGACTTTTCAGGTCTGTGCTATCTGAAACGTGCAGAATTGGAGAAATGCATTCAGCAATGAACATTCTCGAGAAAGAAGGATTCCAATTCTGAATTGCGGTGCGATCAACGGCAGTTTTGAACATTTCATACATTCATAAGATGTTCGACTTTCCAAGTATAATACAATGCTCGGGAAATATACAAGATTTCAATGCAAACACTACCATGGTAAGCTCACCTTCAGGAAAACAATAATTCAAAACATGGACTACATTTGCAAAAATGTTATGGTTGAAAACTAAGAAATTTATATGAAAGAGCATGTCTATGAGCAAGAGCTAAGATGACAGTTTTGAAAGTTAAGTGATAGACGTTGCAGATTTAACAGTGCAATTATTTCTCGAGGTTCAAAGAGGGTAAATCTTCGGTCCTACAAGTTCAGGAGATGAAAACAAGCTTTTGCTGGGATTGTATCAGTATGAAGAGATTGAAAGAAAGGAATTGGAGTAATTACGGTATCTGGCATAGATTCAGGGAAGTTCTTACTGCAGAACAAAGTTTACTCATACGCCATTGGGAACATGTACAAATACATAACATATGATGAAAAGATGGTTTGGCAATGAAAGACACATTCTGAGAAACTTGATGCAAGAATGTGTGGTTGAGCGTGCTGCGCTTGCTAATTAATGTAAAATTTAACTCTTGATACTGAGGAAACAAAACGATTTCTAAAGGCAATTTAGAAAGAAACGCTCAATGACTCAAGAATTGGAAAAGTGCAAAACTAACCATGATGAGTTAGTAGGGCTTAGGGCGAGGACTTACTAGAGTCGGGATAGTTGTCTGATTTGACACTTCAGGACCAAACAGACTGAGCCTAGAGAAGTACACGGCCCTTAATGACTCTATCGAGTCAATCGAGTTAAATGACACTCTAGGACTATTAGTATTAAAGACATTGACAATACAAGCGGGTTTTAAAACTAAAAACACCTACGAAATTTCAGTTGGTCAATCAGAAACACGATGAGCTAGTCAAAAAAGGGAGTCTGTTAAATAGGTCACAATTTGAAGGTCAACTCAAAGAGAAAGTAAGGTAATTTCGGATTTAAAGGTTAAGGAAGGAATAAGACATTGACCACGATGATTGATAAAATGGACAAACAAATAAAGTTCTTTAAATGGAATTCGTTATAAACGCCAATCAGTCACCAGACCTTCACATGTTATCCACCCATTGCGCAACGTATAATGGTAGGATCAACCTTTGCTAATCCAAAGTACTCAAGATAGCTCAGTTGAAAAGCTAGTTTGTATGAGGATACCATATGATACTTTGATCCTGCAAAAGATTTTGCCCCAATGGGGAAGAGCAAGTGACTTCTTTGAAAGGAGAGTAGTTAAAATTGCGTTAAGACAAGTGAAACCATTGATTACACCATATCAAAACAGTCTTTATGAAATTTCAAACCACCATCCAAAACTATCTTGATCGTTGGAAACGCAGCTTAAAGACGTTAGGAAGACAATGTGGAGAAAAAACGTTTAACAGAACAAATACCAAACATGCCCAAAAACGTGTCCTTTCTACCCATTCTAATATCCATTAGTAAGTAGACACTTTATAACGAAATGCAAAACAACTTCAATCATTTTTAGAACATTTGTCAACAAACTTTGTCTAATCATACTAAATAGTGCATTTCCTAACCCAATGCTAAGATCTGGTAAGTTTTGATCAAACGTATTAATGCTCTTTCAGGACAAAACTATACTGGTCAGTTAGTGGTTTGTTCATGAACTAAAAAAGAGTAAGCATGACGAGTTTGGAGTACGTTAAATCCCCTTGAATAGGTGATTAACGAACTTGAATCAGAAAAGGCTGATTTTTTCAATAACATATATGATCTAATTCTCGAAGAGTGTGTGTCTAAGATGTTACTTGTTCGTATTTGCATTCTCTGTCTTGTTTAAAATGTAATACTGAATTACAAGCTTGTATCTTATAAAGTCAAAGAATGTGAATGTCTTGCACTAATGCTTTCGAAAATAACTGAATCTTGTTTAATAAAAAAAAAAAAAAACAATTAAAACCCCCAATAAAAAGAAGTTCATAATAATTTGTTTAAAAAGTTTTTCTAAACTGTAAAACACTCAATTCTCTCTTGAACTTGCATTTTACAACATGTAAAGAAAACTAAATGGAAAAAACAACTCAGTTTGCAAAGAAAACCGATCTAATGTATTTCGAATAAGAACTGTGAACATATCTTGACAATACAGATTGAAAGCTCAAATGCAAAGACAAGTACATTAGCCATAGTGAGTTAAAGAAACTCATCGAGAACGCAAGGGAAAGTCTGTGGAAAACTCAGTTTAATTAACCATCTGTTGTTCGGACAACCACATATGCTCAACGAATTCCCAAAAACCATCAGTTTTAGGAAAACCGACTCCTTTTTCAATTCTCTTGAATGTGAAGTTTTCAAACGAAACAGTCGGTTAATAAAACTAATGTGTCGAATGGTTTGAACAAGTCACTCAACAGAATTTGCCTCAGATTAGAAAACAAGCAGTTCGAAACACCAATGTGATTGCACCTGGCCCCTCTAGGAATTGCCCAAAGCATGTGTCACATCAGTCACCAAGGGAAAAAGTAGGCTCAAATGACATGGTTCATAACTACTACCTAGAGAAAGCTAAGAAAAGTGCACAACTTCAGAAAGACAAGATAGTGAATGGAAACCTAGTATGAGGATCCTGCTAGATTACCCAAACACTTGCTAATGGTTACAAACCAAAACCTCGGAATTGGCAGTGCATCAATGACGTAGTCGGGTTTCAAAACAAAGATGTTCACTTAGGAGAACATAGGAAACAAAAGCCTTTCTTGAAGTTCAATGACTTGCAATGTCCTACATGCAAAAAGTGCCTTTACAGTGCAAATCATGATGAATGCGTCTTAGAATACCTCTCAAGGTTAAATCCTCGTGCCTCTGCACAGAATAAGGATGCAAAATCCCATAAGACAACAAAGAGATATATGCCCGTAGAAAAGTCAAGTGCATCTAAGAAACCAGAAAGACAGATCCCCACAGGACATAGGTTCTCAAACAAAAAGACTACCACTGTCCCTGAGAAAACCAATGTTCCTAGATCTTGTTCATTAGGTGGAAACAAAGGGTAGAATCTTTAGTACGTTCGTATTAGGGGGATTCCCACAGGAAGTTACTCAACTCTGCTACGGGCAAGGGTTGACCGTTAACCCACGCATATGTTCAATAGTAGATATCCCTCATATTCATGCATGCAAACAAAAACCCTGGGTTTTTAAGTGCATAGTAATCTTCAATGTGTCAAAAGCAACTACGAATTGTTCCTAATGCAGATGACTATAACAATGAAAAGCATGAAAATCTTAGAGAATGTGGTTGCTGCTGAAATTTTTGATATCTAAGAAACCAGTGCCAGAATGGTTTCACAAAAGATGAAATCTTAAATGATGTCTGATCACAACAGTTCAGACCTCGCACCACAACGACAAATGGCGTCTGCTGAAAATAACACTCCAGGCCCCGTTCCTCAATGTTCAAATGACGTTTGAACACAGCAGTTAAGCTCTCGGCCTGCAATGTCAAATGGTGTTGCTGAAAAAATAAACTTCAGCCGTTCCCTTAATGTTCAAAAGACGTTTGATCGCATAGTTCAGGCCTCGTTCTTCATCAAATGACTTCTGATCATAACCGTTCAGAACTCGGAATTCAAGACCACAGCAATGAACAGTCAAGTTCAAAGCTGGTTCCAAAAAGTTGTTCCTTAAGCAATCAAGACAGCTACATCACGACAAGAGTTGGAATTACTATTCCACCATCACATAGCAATGCTGAGGACAACAGGTAAATAAATACAAAATTAGAAAAATAGAAAAGTTTTCCAAAAAGAATCTTCTCGACATGTCTCTTAGAATCGATAACATTTACGTGCTTAGAAATGTCGATTAACATTGACACGGGGTTCAGGGTTTTTTGTGTAAATGAAGTTCGACCGAGAGTGAGTTACCAATTAGTTAAATCATTTCATTTCAAATTTTCTTACTGGCTTAGTTTTTTTTTGCGGCAAATGTCAGTACATAAACGGACTTCAAATAAAGAAGGCTTATAACTTATCTCACAACGAGGAAAATTAACGTTTTCGGTCATTGAGCTGTTCTTTAAGACATTCAATGTTTTTTAGCTCAAGAAAAGGATAGTGTACGGTTCAGTGCGATACCCTTAGCGTTAGAAGAGAAGTCCTCTAACATTTGGTTTTTCAAAAAGTTGAACACAATTTTTCAAGAATTTCTCGATGACAATTCATAATCTTTCAAAATTGTGTGTTCAACACTCCAACCCTCACAATGTTTTCAAAAGACAACAATTTTTCAATTGGTCCTATTCTTGAGGGGGAGTTTTTCGAAAAACAACGTTTTAATGTTCTTGGATACATCATCAACGACCATTCTTATGTATTCAAAACATTATCAAAATGTTCCAAACCATTCATGCTGACCATATTTTCTCCCACAGATTTTTCAAGACATATTTTAATCACAAGGTATTTCAAAAACTAAGTGTTTATTATTTAAAATAAGGGGAGAAAATGTATTTAAAATATGATCTATTCGACTCAATGTGCTGAAGAAAAGGTTTTATGGTTCGATCTTATACCCAACAACATCTTAATTTCACGACGAATCTGAAGTCATAAGGTGGTTAGGTTAGGAATCAATCCTATGATCCAACCAGAACCGGAGGATCTACCCAAGGATAATCCAAAGTTAGAAATAGCAGTCCTTAGGTATGATTGGAGATGAATGGATATGGGAATAATGCGACTAGATTGATAGTTACACTGGAAACAATCACAACAAGGTGTTAGTTAATGACGTCTTGGTAAGCATTGAACAGGGTTGAAGAATTAAAAAGAAATGTATGGATAAAGGGTCTAAACAAAGAAGCCCTCCACACAACTTAAGGCAGAAACCGGGTCAATACATATGCTGTCAGAATCACAAGTTGATTGCTGACATTGAAAACGACATCATGGACCCAGTGATGCAATGCACAACCCTTCCCAGCCATTCGAGTTTCTCTTAAAAGAAACTTGTCTCATTTGTCACGGAGATACACACGTTATCTATTGACATCTCATTCCCGAGATCGTTGATATTGAATAGGGTGGCAAAAGCTCCATGCTCCGAGTACTAAAACCAAATGCAATAATCGAGTCTAGAGCCAAGAGTCAATCTAAAATCTAGTTAGGGCACATTCCCATTCAAACACTTGTTTGAACATCAATCAACGTTCACAAGCTGTTATCAAGAGTCCTACGCAATATCATAGTGATATTTGCCAGAACATTCCGAGTGATACTAATTCCCCACACTTATTCACAATGAAGATGGAAATCTGATTGAGCCAGCATCAAAACAAGTCTGGTAGGTGACTTACGAGATTTATATGAATACAATTGTGACATACTGGATTATCGATTTGGTCCAGGTATATGAATTGGACGGTTGAGGTATTTTGATTAAAACATGACACTCTGATGTAGTTACAAAAAAAACGCTTTAACGAGTGACACGTCGATTGATTTTCAAATCAGTTTTCTGTTTATCATAACGTAAACCTGCAGGTCAAACGTGGTACCGACAACATAATCCATTCAAATGCTAATCTACGAGACATACTATTAGAAAGCTCAAGTTTTAAAGACAAAAGACTTCTGCAAACTATGAAAGAAGCTTTCAAGTTCAATGCAATAATTATGAGCTTGTTGGTCAAGGACATAAGTTCGCAAGATGGCAAGACTATAAAGACCAATGACAAAGGCTCAAAGGTCAAGATCGCATGATGAAGGAACAAACCTACACCAAAGAACAAAACAACGAAGACCAAAGACCACAGAAACCACTTGAGCTTATAACAACAAAAGCATCTCACGATCTCATAAAGGAGTGTATCAATGAACTCACTTCGGGGGAGATGTTAGCTCAATTTTATTGAGTCAATAAAGGAAGATCTTTCCCTTGTGTTCAAGACCTCACTTCGGGGGAGATTGTTAGCCTCAATCTATTGAGTTCGAACAAGGAAGTCGAGTAACTATACGATGGGAGCTTCGGTCTTTAATTAGTTAATGTTTGTATCGAATATTATAGGGGAATCGGCTCGATAGATAATCTAATATTGTAATGTTTAGGGTTTATTCCCAAGCAAAAACCCGGAGCCGGGTCTAGTTAAATATCCCGCACGTCACTTTTAAGTGTCTGGGGTATATAAGGAACTTTTCACTTGGTAAAGTAAGTTTGTTCAAAAATATCTAAAAAATATCTTTCCTTTTCTCTCTCAACTCTATCTCTAGAGTTTCTCTCTCTAAACAATCATCTCTCTTTATCATTTATAGTCCGGATTTCATGATTGATTGTATGAAGTGAAGTGGTTAACGGGATCCTACACCCCTCGACTAATTACCTCGAAAAGTAGCTAAGTGTTCATCGAGGGAAATTAAAGAATCAAAAGCTTTGAAAAACCCCGTTTTTACCATTCTTAAATATATACACTTATTCCCACTCTTATTTTTGTATTTTTCATTTTCTCATTTGTTGTGTAATTTTTCTTTTTATGCAACTAACTAACATGTTGACTTTCGTTCTTTTATAACTTTTAGGGCTATAGAACAAGTCGCATTTCAATCCTAGAATGCCCACAAAAGGATAAATTCATCGTTCCCAAATTTTCACTTATTCCAAACCAAGCTTAAAACAAAATCACAGTTAAATATAAGTTAAGACACTAACACTACTCATATTTGTAACTTGCGAACCTTTCACTCCCGACAATTATTATATCTTAGGTGAATGTGTCATTTCGAATTTCAACTATGGATCAACGTTTTGCAAAATTCTATGCTTCACATTCCACCCGAGAGTAATGAGTTTGAAGGCGAGATCATCCCATGTAGCGACTTTCGTCTCGGCACATCCCAACCTTACGGCTAAGTGACCAGGCTTTTGACACCCCACAAAGACTAGTATCGGGACTCACGGACCTTTGGTTTCAAAAACTCTTAGGTTTCCCGTATACACATAGCTTATTTAGAAAAACTTAAAATGAAATAGTCTAAGTTCAAAAGCCTATTTAAATTTAACAAAAAGAGATTTTCCTTACATTTATTAATTCACACTTAATATTTAAACATAACATTGATGCAATTGTAACCCTCGACCTTTTAGAAGGCTGCAACATCGGTTGTGAGCCGGAAAGATGCAGCAAACTTTTATCAGTCTCGGATTATTATTCTTACTATGGGCTTTCTTTAAAAGGCTGTAACATCGGTTGTGAGCCGGCAAGATGCAGCAAACTTTTATCAGCCCACAGTTTATTATTCATTATATTTTTTTTATTTTTCATCATATTTTTCATTTTTTTAAGCTATATTTTACTTTATTTCACGATATATAGAAGACTTCGTTTTGAAAAATTCAAGTATAAGTTTGAACTAAGACTAAAGTTTTTGCTATCAACTACATAAAAATTGTTGATTTAAGTTTAATTTCCAAAAATAGCACGTATTATTAGTCTGGTTAGGAGCTTATGAGAGAAAATGTCACAAATTACATACATGAGCTCTTAAGATTTCCAAATAATCCTTGTTTAGCATCCAACTCATACTTAACTCTATCATTTTTCATTCTTCGCAAATAACGCTTAGCCTAAAAGTTAAGGAACAAGCTAGAGCTCAACACGCTCGATCGGGTCAAAATTTATTCTTATTCTACCCAGCAGGAAAGTCAAAATTATGACAAAACACTTATTTTATTTTTGAAAATTTTTAATTTTTTTTCATTTTTTTGAAATTTTGGTGGTAAAAACGGGATTACGTGAAAACAACGACTGCAGGCACAATCAAATCGATAGATCCCCCCATACTAAAACTAAACATTGTCCTCAATGTTTTAAGAAGGGTCTCTACGTAAATCCTAAGCCGTTTATTAAGTATGCTTAAAGATAAACGTTAGTCGATTAGATTAGGATATTGGATTTCCCAAATGAAGCTGAGGATTTGAAGCTCTTGTGATCGAAGGACAAAACCGCGAGCACGAGAGGCTTCAAAAATCCTGGACAATCACAAAAAACACAAGCAAACGAGAATTGAAGAGGCACACCTCCTCACAACAAAAAAAATACTTATTAATTACTACATAATATTACTAGGATAAGCATGGGTTGCCTCCCACGAAGCGCCTGTTTAGGGTCACTAAGCTTGACCCAATCCCCGAATTCATTTGTCCTTGGGGAAGGTTTGGAGATCTGATGATCGTTCACCTTGAAGTTTAGCCCAGAGTTTTGAGATAACTTAACGGTGCCATATGGAAAGACATGGGCAATGGTGAACGGTCCGGACCAACGGGATTTTAACTTGCCTAAGAACATCTTCAATCGAGAGTTAAAGAGGAAAAAGGATTAACATCGCGTTGTGAAAACACGGTTTTTGATCTCTTGGTCATGGATCATCTTTGTTTTTCTTCCTTTATAGATTCAAGAGTTTCTCATAGGCTGATCTACGATGTTCAATAAGTTTATTGAGTTAAACTTTATGGTGATCACCCGCGGTCTCAAGGTCAAAGTTTGCATGCTTCAAGGCCGATCGGTAGATGACATGCCTTTCCGTACACGAGCTTGTATGGGGTACACCCGATGGGTGTTTTGTAAGCGGTACGGAAGGCCCAAAGTGCGTCATCTAGTTTGTCCGACAAGAGAGCTTGATTTTCGCTATGGTCTTTCAAGAATTTCGTTTCAAAGCCACGATTGGGATTACCCTCAATTCCCATTGTTTGTGGGTTGATATGCGGTGGAGAGACGTGTGGCGTCAACTCGTATTTAAGCTATGACCTTTGCAACTGGTCATTGTAAAAAATTGGGTTCCGCGATCACTTATTAATAGCACGAGGGGCACCGAATCGGGCGAAGAGAGATTTAAGAAATTTGCAAACAACTCGGGCGTCGTTGGTGGGGAGCGCTTTCGCTTCAACCCATTTTGACAAATAGTCGACCGCCACGAGTATATATTTGTTCCCTCGTGAAGACGGGAACGGCCCCATGAAATCGATGCCCCACACGTCAAAGATTTCGCAAACTTGGATGGAATTTTGAGGCATTTCATCACGTTGCGAAATTTTTCCTTGACGCTGACAAGTGTCACATCGGGTGACCAAGTCATGGGCATCTCGGTAAATAGTTGGCCAATAAAATCCTGAGTCAAAAACCTTTTTGGCGGTGTAGTTGGCACCGTAATGTCCCCCGGTGGGTCCACTATGGCAAGCTATGAGGATGTCAATAGCTTCTTGGCCTGCAACACACCGCCGGATCACTTGATCCGCACATATTTTGAACAAATAGGGGTCGTCCCAAAAGTAGTGTTTAACATCCTTGAAAAACTTGTTCTTTTGTTGGGACGACATCCCTTTAACAATGAAATTCCCCGTATGGTAATTTAAAAAATCGGCAAACCACGGGGTACTTGAGTTACCACGAAAAGTCACCATATTAAGTAGCTTGAGAGGAAACATTTCATTTATCTCCTTTGGGTCGAGCACATTTTCATAAGGATTTTATAATCGAGAAAGATGATCGGCCGCGAGATTCTCGGCTCCTTTTGTGTCAATTACTTTAAATTTGAACTCTTGAAGGAGGAGAACCCACCAGAGCAATCTCACCTTGGAATCCTTTTTAGCAAATAGATATTTGAGGGCGGAGTGATTCGTATACACTATGCTTTTGTTCAAGATGAGGTAAGACTGGAATTTTTCGAAGGCATACACCATGGCTAACATTTCTTTCTCCGTCGTGGTGTAATGCGATTCTGCCTTGTTCGTTGTTTTACTAGCATAGTGTATAGGCCTAAAGTGTTTTTCATGACGTTTCCCCAAGACTGCACCTATGGCAAAGTCGCTTGCATCGCACATAAGCTCAAAGGGTAGGTCCCAGTCGGGGGCAATCAAGATTGGAGCTTTGGTAAGTTTTTTCTTTAATGTTTCAAAAGCTTGAATACATTTATTGGAGAAGATGAACAGAGTATTTTTCTCAAGAAGATGAGTCATCGGTCGGGAAATTTTGGAAAAATCCTTAATGAACTGTCGATAGAAACCGGCATGACCGAGAAAACTCCGAACACCCTTGACGATGGTGGGATGAGGTAACTTAGCAATCACATTGACTTTGGCTTTATCGACCTCAATCCCATTTTTGGAAATCTTATGGCCAAGGACAATTCATTCCTTAACCATGAAATGACTCTTTTCCTAATTTAGACAAAGATTGGTGTCTTCACAATGTTTAAGCATCTTGTCTACACGAGAGAGGAAATTTCCGAATGAATTCCCAAAGATCGAAAAGTCATCCATAAAGACTTCTATCGTTTTTTCGATCATATCATGAAAGATAGCCATCATACACCTTTGGAACGTGCCCGGTGCATTCCATAAGCCGAAAGGCATGCGACGGTAGGCGAACGTTCCGTAAGGACATGTGAATGTGGTCTTTTCTTGATTATGAGGGTCGATGGGAATTTGAAAGTAACCCAAGAAACCATCGAGAAAACAATAGTACTCGTTTCCCGCTAATCTCTCAAGCATTTGATCCATAAATGGTAATGGAAAGTGGTCTTTACGGGTGGCTTCATTTAACTTTCGGTAGTCAATGCATACACGTCATCCCGTAACCAATCGAGTAGGAATCAACTCTTTTTCATCATTTTCAACAACGGTAAAGCCACCTTTTTTAGGTACGCAATGTACGGGGCTTACCCAAGGACTATCCGAGATCGGGTAAATTAATCCGGCGTCGTGGATTTTTTGATTCACCCGTCTTTGGTGTTGAACAGCCGGTTTGTAGTCCTCTTCCATAAGAATCTTGTGAGTACAAAATTCTGGGTTAATACCATTAATGTCAGAGAGTTTCCAAGCGATGGCTCGCTTGTGTGACTTCAAAACCTTTTTGAGAGCGGCTTTTTCCTCGACACTCAAATCTTTAGCAATTATGACGGGCAACTTGTCGTCACCTTCCAAAAATGCGTATTCGAGATGAGGAGGTAAGTCCTTGAGTTCGACCTCGATAGGTTCATCAATTGAAGATTTATCATTTTAAGCTTCATAAACTTTGAGTTCTTTTTGAATTTCAGGCAAATAATTTCCTCGAGTGGGAGGGGGTAATGATGGATCATCATTGAGAAATGATTCAAGAAGAAGAATATCCCCCTTCGGGTCATAATAAGAGTCATCAACTTTCGGTGAAGTTGGATCATCTTCAATAGCGAGGAAAGCGTCAACTTCCTCGAGAACAAAATCACTATCCCCGAAGGGAGTGAGAGTCAGAGAAGAGGTAGAAATGATCAGGTCATAATAAGGAGTGGGATTGCCACTCGCAATCACATCAGAGAAACCGAGAACTTCTTGAGAATACTCCTCACAAGCCATTTCAATGACGTCAATTCGGTTAACAGAATTATCATCGTAATTAGAGGAGTATCTCGAAATTTGATCAAGATTGAATGTTATGGCTTCTTTTCCAACACGAAGAGTCAATTCTCCTTCGTAAACATCAATCAAAGCACATCCGGTATTTAAGAAGTATCTCCCGAGAATTAGGGGGACTCAGGTATCGGCATCAAAGTCTACGACTACAAAGTCAACCGGGAATTGGAACTTTCCTACTTTTACGTCGACATCTTCGGCGATACCGATCAGTTAGGATATCGAACGATCCGCAAGTTCAAGACTCATACAAGTAGGAGTGAGTTCTGGAAGAGAGCTTTTTCTACACGGATAATGGCATGAGATTAATGCTAGCGCCAAGATCGGCCAAGGATAAGCACTCATCCATTCCGACAAAAACACACAGTATGAGAAATTTGTCGGGGTCTCCAACAGGTAACTTTTTGAGGAGAACCGCCGAGCAATGCTCATTTAATGGGGTTCTAGCCATTTCATTTATTTTTTCTTTGTTTCCAATTAAACTCTTAAGTGTCGAAGAAAATTTAAGCATGAGAATTAAAACATCTACGAAGCTAATTTCGAAATGCAAATCTTGAAAGATTTGGTAAAATTTCTCAATTTAATTGTTAGCTTTTTCGCGGATCTTTTGGTCATTAAGTCTAGACGGATATGGAATTAATGGTTTCGGGTTAGGCATCGGAGCACTAACGGGAACTACAACGGGCTCAGAATTTGGTACTTGAGATTGAACTTAGACAACCGGAGGTTGGACGTCTTTGGTACTTCCGTTATTAGTAGGAGGCACCGTGTCCTTTGTCACCTCGATTTCACGTTCCACTACTTTAGGAGGAGAAGATGAAGTAGTCGGAATCGTGGGTCCTTGATAAGCAACACTGCTTCGGGTGGTAATACCCTTCAAATCTACCTTCGGGTTAGTAATGGTATTACTAGGGAGTGTCCCTGAACCTAAAGTAGAAGCGGTATTGGAATTTACGAACTTGGAAAGCATGTCCGTTAAATTGGTCATTTGATTTTGCAAGTTTTGATTTTGATTTTGCATATATCTCATAACTGCATCATTAGCTTTGACATAGTTTTGAAAATCATCCTTCGACACACCTTGTATTTGCGGAGCCGGAGCTTGGTAAGGTGGAGCTTGGTGAATCGGGGGTCGATAAATTTTGCCTTGGTTGTAATTAGTCTCCCGGTTTTGGTTGTAACGGTTTTGGTTATTTCCTTGGTTTTGTTGAACGGGAGGAAAACCGGGAGGTCGAATTTGATTAGAAATCGGGGCTCGGTAACCGGTATTTCCTTGATTGAAATTAGCTGCGGCGGCTTGTGAAACATATTCTTGAATATTGTCACGATAAACGTTGCCATCGGTGGCGGGACAATTTCGGTAAGAATGAGCACCACCATAAGTAACACAACTTTCCTCGACTACTTTTACTAGAGCGGGAGTTTGGGATTGGTATTTCTTATCGAGAAGTAAAGCTTTCAACATATCTTTAAGTTCGGAGACATCGGGAGAAATACCGGGGGTAGAAGAGCTCGAACTCACTTTGGCAACAACCGGTTTGTTACGTGAATTACAAACTTTGGATTTGCTCTCGATGATTCTTAGGCAATCACGGGGCATCTTATCCAAAAAATTACCACCCGCGGCGAAATTCAACGAATCTTGATCATTAGAGTTCAAAGCATTATAGAAAGTATCGAGTTGATGTAACTCCGAAAATCCATGATGTGGGCATGCCCGAAGAAGATCATTGAATCGGTCCCATGCCTCGTAAAAAGTTTCATCAAATCGTTGTTGAAATCTCGTGATTTCATTTCGAAGATTTGTTGTTTTAGAAGGAGGGAAGAATTTGTTGATGAATTTTGAAACAAGATCATCCCATGTAAGAATCGATCGAGGGGGTTCTTTTTCAAGCCAAATCCGGGCGGCACCCTCGAGGGAAAATGGGAAAAGCATAAGCTTAACCGACGTACTCGGGACGTTCGGGAACTTCATCGTAGAAGTGATCTTGTTGAAATAACGGATGTGAGCATGAGGGTCTTCTTTGTCATGTCCAAAAAATTGTTTGTTTTGAACGAGGGTAAGCAAACCGTGCTTAAGCTCAAAGTTGTCCGCGGTGATCTCGGGAACAACGATGGCATCCTCGTAACCCTCGGTGGGTGCTTCGAGCAATTGAGCCATAGTACGATTATCGGCCATCGTAACTACGGGAGGAGCTTGATTTTCAATTGGTTCCACAAGATTGAATGGTTCAACAAAAGTCGGTGGGACTTGTTGTTGACGGTTAGAATTACGAGATTGAGAACGAGTGCGCATGCACTAAAATGTAAAAAGAAAATTTATACTAATAATTTTTTTTAATAAAAAGAAAAGAACAAATCTTAATTATTTTTTTATGAAAATAAACAAAATAACTTCACTCGGAAGGATCTTCAAACAAAAAATTTCAAACGGCTTCAACAATCGGATACACCCCTCCCTGGCAGCGGCGCCAAAAACAGATCGGTTACTGATCTACACCTTTTAAAATATATAATATATAAATATAAATATAAGATATACTTATAATATATAATATATAAAGATAAGAGGGTAGGAATAAAAAAATCTCACAATTATAGTAATCCGGGAGTATGATTCCCGGGTCGTTATCCCCAACGAGGAATGCAATTGAAAGTCAAAAGTCGTTTTGAGAATCGATGCTTGAATGGGATAAGATTGATATTGGTTTTCTAAAATACGAGAAAAATAAGGTAAAAACTTAAAAACATTTAAGGGAAAACAAATTTTAACTAAAAACGCAAATCGGGAATCCTAAATGGGACCTAAAAATCCTAGATTATTAAAATTAAGTCCTACAACGATCTTTTTGGTTTTTATAAGAGTTAATTGACTAAAAAGCTAAGGAAAAGAAAACTAGACCAAAAACGAAAGAGTTTTAAGCTAAAAATCACTAAAAATATGAACGGGAATCAATCCCGTTTTTTAAAAAACAAAATTTTGCAATTTTAACCCTACGAACGCAAATCTAATTTTCCTAGGTTCTAAATATTAAAAGAAAATTTTCTAAAAAAAGAATTATATATTTTTTGACTTTTTATAATTTTTTATGAATTAAAAACGATTTTAATAAAAATTAAATATAAAAAATACTAAACTATTTATTAAAAAACTAGAAAAATTACAAAAAATAACTTGAACGGTGAGGAATCTAGGAAAAATAAGCTCGAGAAAACAACTTATCGAATAAGCTGTGAAATAAGCCAAAACAGCTTATTATACTAAAAGGCTTAAAATGAGTATAAGTATTAACCTAAGGAAAACTCTAACGGATGAGCTAATATAGCACAATGGTTGTGTGTGTTGGGTTAAAACACTTGGTTGATGGTGGTAGAGATCCCGGGTTTGAGTCTTGCTCACCCGGGGTTTCCCACTATCCCAAGTGTTTTTATTTTTGCTATTTTTTTATAACTTTTGAGAACACTTAAAAATAAGCACTTTTTACAAAGACACCTTTTTTATAAACAACGAATAAGCTCACAAATAAGCTAAGAAAGACAGAATAAGCCCAAACTACACTAAACCACCTAAATGCTAGCTGTTGGCATTTTTAAGCTCAAATAAGCAAACCAAAAAGAGAAATAAGCTAAATTAGATAATAAGCTACACTAAATAAGCAACAAAGAATAAAATAAGCAACCCAACAAGCCTAGAATGGGCTTATGAACTCAGCAGTACTAACTTTTAAGTTAATACTGCTAGTTCAACTTAAGACTGCTAGGCTATTTTCTAACTTAA